>KN727109.1:18399-30257 GCA_000816745.1 Ancylostoma duodenale
CTTTCATATTGAGAGCAAATGTTGTGTAAGTGACTTGCCAAGTTTTGGATTTAGTGTGTTCATAAATAGCTTTGCAGAAAACAAATTCCAAAAAGGGTATTGCACTAAACAGCTCTGTTTCGTGATAATCTTTTGTTTTCAAGATATAATCGCGCAATTTATAATGTGACAAACATTATCTTGATCCTTTTTGCATGGAGAAGAAAGGAAAACTAGGAAGAAACGTCAGAAATTCTTAAAAACCGCCTGATTTGCAATGAAAACATGCGAAATCCATGGATGGAAACAGCTGATGCGAAAACGTGTGCCTGGGGACTATAAGCAATGCCACGACGCGTCGTTCCGATTTCGTATCCGACCGTCGCAGCCCACATCGGATGCGAATCGGAGTCACGCATCGGACTCACGCACTACAAGTAACGCTTTTGGTCGGTTGATCGTAAGAAGTAGATAGAACTCTCCCGATTCCTTCGAAGATTGCAAGATCAACTGGGATGAAATTACTGACTTCTTCAACGTTTCCCTCTATCCCGGAGTGAACCCACCTTAGCTAGCATTTTACGTGGAACAGTACAACGCCCCGCCAACAACAGTAAAGATCAAAGTCTCAAAGTAAATAAAACAGCACTCAAACATTTTGCTGGAGTTTTGGAACCTATTCCGAGGCGGGTCTCGCTAATTTGAGAAAGCACAAACTCATAGCCTACGTGCAGTTCTTACATGCCTCTTTCATTTGGAGCAAGAGATGTATGCATGCTACTTAAAGTCTTCCGCATAACGAAAGGAAACCGATAACAACATTTTCTAAAAGTGACCAAAGAACGTGGCACCACAATGAAGAATACAATCCAGGCTAGAATGGTGTACTTCGTATGTAGGTTTCTTACCTGTATCTTGAGGAATAAGTGATCATAAACAGGCACAGTGTTGGAGACAGTGCCGTATTTTAGTATGACACCCGTAGCGGTTCCACGGTTCCTAAGGAAATTCCTATTCCCAACGCTTGTGCAACTACTTCAGTACTTCAGCACTCACAAAGGCGATTCGAAAATTTAGAATACGTATAACGTGCATACCATAGGTTTTATAATATTTGAGTAACTTGAAGCAAATTCGAAGTGGTTTCCCTTTCCTCTCTCCGTAATTTTTCGTTTCTAGTGACCTGAGCCAGGAAAAAACAATGGTGATCGAAGCTAATGCTTCCCCTGAATTTTTTTGTTCTGATTTGCTATTATTTCAGGCCAAAATCAAACCACTTTCATTCCCAACACAAGACCGTCCTCCAATATAATAATTATGCTTTCCAGTTGTTGGTCACAAGGGGAGAGGGTATGCACAACAGATCCAAAGCTGATATCGATTTTATTGATTTTTCGCTATTTTTAATTATATCGAAGTATGTAGTCCGTAGAAGGCGAACTCTAATAATTTGAGCAATGAAATAGTACAAAGATTGTTCTCCAATGTCGGCTCTAGCGAACATTCGAATGTCTGCATTTTGCGAGCGGTTTATTTATTCCCAAGATACGATAGACTCACGATACGATAGACTTCATTCATTTATTACGTTCCTTAAAGAAAACTTGTGAGAGTTGAAAAAACATAGAGCCACATTTTACGGGAAAACACATTTTCAAATCATCTATAACTTGAGCGGTTTGTAGACATAATGCGCTCGAACTGGTCTTAAGATGGTGTGGTTATGATATCCTTGGTTAGTTTTACCGGTACAGCTTTAACAGGAAAACAATCAGATAAGCGTAGTTTCACCATACGGATGAAGCAATTTCTGGTCACCACCCCTAGTTCTAGAAGGTACAATTTTAAACAGATCAGGATTGGTATGTGTATCGATTCGGAAAAGGGAAAATAGCTAATCTCACCAATTACGAATACATTCAGATACTATGAGTACCTTCAGAACAGCATCACCCCGCAGTGCTTCGGAAAACGGCAACACATTAGTAATCCCGATGTCTTAAATACATACGATTAACGAGTAGTCCTCAAACAGTAGACATTCTGAAAAAAATTCGAAATAGAAGTGGAAATTTTGCGATCTCCGTGGTGCGTTGGTTACATTGTAAAACCTTGAGATCAAAAAATCGGACCGTCAAATTATTAGAGAGATGCCACTGCAAACCGCGCTTGGAGTTGTTATTGAAACGATATATTTTATAAACAATAGCAACCACGTTGTTGTCAGCTCCTTCTGATTTTCAGAAAATTCAACATCCCTCAGTTCGCAGAAGTCCCTGAAATACAATTTTTGGCCAAAGAAATACAGTAGCACAAGTGTGCATGTGGTGTGGGTACCTATGTATTCCCTGGACCCAAGCATTTCATATATAACGATGCAGCATCTGAAGGACAGTGCTGGATCTCCAGTAACCCAAGAGCAACAGGGGATAAGCGCTTTCCCTCCACCACCCCTGAAAAACCTTGATTTGCATTTTCTGGTTGAATAACACATGTAACTTCCATAAAAAGATGTAAAAATTACAATTGCTGAATGAACAGTGCATCAGTTTTTTTTTTTTTGAAGCATGACAACTTCCTACTAAGGTGGCATTTGATAATGACTACAGGCTTCATAACAAGACGGACACACAGTAGAGCGAACAGAATGCCCTTAATGCCTTTCTTTACAGGCGTTAGAGAAAGCTCACTATCAGAAATTTACATGTCTCGGCTAATCTTTTGAGGTGTGCCAATGGGTGTTTTCAAAAAATGAGTTCAGGTTCCCTGGCTCTCTTGACAACAAAGTTTCCCTTTGCTTGTTAATATTGTTTACTGACAATCACAGCCCTTGAAATAGAACACAATGTTTGTGTATTCTTCGTTCCCCGATCATCGCTATTCATGGTGAAATTATGCTCTTTCGCATTTACGAATGTTTGTGATATGATGATAGCCACTAATGATGCCGAAGCGAGGGCAACGGTTTATTGCTTCAAGAAAACACTGCGCTTAATATATTCAAATATTATATTAAAATATTATTTAAATATGAAATATAACATATAATATATAAATATTTAAATATTAAATATTATTCAAATATATGTTCAAATGTTACTTAATATATTGTGCTTAATATATTCAAACATTACTCACAACCACTTCAAATGCTATTCTACTGATAGCTGTTGCCGACTGTGCGCTACGTCACTCTTGAACTGTGGCTCAACGGCTCTGATCTGCTCGCGCAGAAGTGACTTAAGTGAAACACATTCATGGAGATGCAGAACCTGCTGAATCTGGGCTTGCTTGATTTTCTATCAGACTACGAGGATTATGGGTTGCTTGATGCACTCAACGTGGACGGCCCTTGCCCATCATCAGTGCATTCGCTTGCGTCGTCTCTGTCGCACCTAGCTTGAAGTAGAACCTGCAATAGGATGAGAACTACCACATGCCCGAGATGAAATCTATTGTGTAGACTCACTCATTCGGTGCCGCCTTCAACGACTCATAAACACATATCCTCTGCCGAGTTGGTTGTGGCACACGCGGCTTCTTAGCGCCATCGTCCGAGAACACCGCTATGTCATGGACCTGCATGCACCAGCCGACCACATGTATTGCAGATACACTCCTATGTACCGATAACTCCAAAGAATGTTCAAAATTTGTACAGCAGTGTGTCTGTTTCCGATAAACTCCAAGTCTGTTCCGTAACCATTGCACACCTACGACATACAATTTGTCTAGTTACCTGACGTGCAGTACAGTGACATGCGACTCCCCAACGTTGCGGCCCGGGAAGCGAAATGAGTGTTCACAAACCCAAACATTACTACGCCCTTGGTGAGCTAAATGGGATTATTGGTGCTAGAGAGGATCTGAAAAGTGCAGCGAGCGTCGATGAAACTGCGTTTTTTTTTTCTCGCAGACCCGAGGAGGACGCAGTGCGGCCGTACCGCATCCTGATCTTCCGCAAAAACGGAGTAGCAAATCAAACGGTTCATTTTCTTTAGTTTTCGTCCAATCTTTTTTCATTATTCCAGCCTTTCGTCTTGCTAGTGCTTACTGCGTTTGTCTCGACACTGGAAGGCGGTGAAACGCTCAAACAACGAAGGAAGAAGGAATGAAAACTGTTCAAGAAAATCTGTGAATTGCTTCTACGGCGCTGTTGTCGCGCCCTATCCTCCTCGATTCCACTAAAAATGCAGCTTGGTGTTATGTTAGTAGCACGGAATCAAGCGGAAAAAAGAAATCCCAACAGCTTGCAAATGTTTCAGCTTTTGCCGTCGCGATAGCAGCGCGTATATGCTACTTTTCAATGCTCGCCGCATCAAAACAACGAAAGAACTTCGTAAAATTTTGCTGCGAAGCGTCAGCTTTTCTGCGTGGTATACACGAGTACCAATTGATCATGAAACCATCAATACAAAGTTACTGAACCACAATGATCTATGAAAAATTTATCGACATACGACCAATTTCGAAAATAATTTGAATGGAACAGAAGCTTATACGTAGGAGACGGTAGCTTCGCGAGATCTCGGGCGGCAACTGCTGCACTCATCACCCCTCAATCACGGGATTTGCTGGTCCCAGCACGCGGATCGAAGCAGTTGCTGCAGTCATAGTGATGTCTGCGTTCCTCTTCATGTGGTCGGGGCCTAGCATGTCATGCTGCGTTTCTCTTGCTCAGTTATTAGCGGTAGTTTGCGGGTAAAGATCGATACCGCTGTGCCTCTGCGTTTTGTGAGAACATAGAAGTTGACGAGCGAAAACCAGGTTTCCACTCATAGCTTTTTTTCTTCGTCATATTCAAAATGTATGTGCATCAACGTAGTCGTCACCAAAATCTTTCTTTGATCATGAAGAGGGTACAGAATGCCAGGTAATCACTCTCTCAGCCAAGTTGTCAAATTACACAATCTGTTAGTGTACAGAGACCGTCGTAAATACGATTTCGAAGCGACAGGTGTTTTAATCGTTTTGGTGATACTTTCACAGTTATGGTCTTAACCGCTACCACATGGCCTCATGACGTTTTTCTCAGTTAGGTGAATGATTATAATTGAGGTCTTTGAATTCTCCCAAGGACAGAAATCTTTTCCAAAACTTATGTGAAAGGAAGACTTGAACAAATTCAAATTACCTATCTGAAAGCACGCCCAAATAGCGCGGCCAGACCCAAATGAAGGGTGCGGTAAGTGCATCCATGTAAGTGTCGATTGGCCCCGCGAAGCTTCTCACACCTCGACGCGCGCACAATCCGACAATTAATTCTAGACGGATTAAGTTGATGCTTTCGTGCTAAATTTCCTACTCTTATAAAGTAAGACTCTTTGCAACACCCAACGCTGTTTACTTAGCCAATCCAACCACCCTCCCATCATTTTGGTGTTCTTTGGACAAACGACAGAAAAGACTATTGCCACAGCCAAAGTCGTCTACGCCTACGCCTACGCATATACATATTAATAGCGATACTGGAAATACGTGCCCACACACAGCCGCTAGCGCTAAATGTTATCGTGTTAAGTGCGCAAGAGCAATGTGTTATAAGCCGTAATGGCCACAGGATGACGCAGAAATACTGTTCCAAATTTTAAAAAAACGCATACCCCATGACCTCTCTAACAACCATTTATTAGCGTCTAAGAGAACAGAAATAAACTGAATCATCTTATGCGCCCTCCGTCGGCAGGGATGACCTACAGGAACTACCTTCACCATGACCCGCACATGCTCTTGCGGGACTTCGTACCAGGCTTGCTCCGGAGAATTCCTCGGAGACTGTTTATTCCTACAGGCCTTCTTTTCCAGCATCGCCCAAGTCGAGAAGTCCAGGATATTCATGTCATGCGAGTAGGGCGGCCATTCGAAGCGCAGATGAAGTCCGGCAAGTTTGCGAAGCATCAATGCTGCGTTTATTTGGTGCGATGCTCCATTCTATTGCAGGACCTTAACGAGTGCTCAATGACAACCCTTCTTTGGCATACATTATTCGTGTATTTTTGCCCTAGATAAGATATCTTGACGGAACCAACACAATTCTCTGCGGTAATGTTTGAAAGTACCTGCTGTTGTGCGGTAATTACGGAGCAGGGACTAGATCAGGGGCACTTTAGCGTGATCAACCAACAAAATGCCATGCGATTCTCCATCGTGCAGCTTGTGATAAGGACCACAACATCGAAAAATTTGATTGCGAGTAAATAAGCTAAAATCGAAGTCTTTAGTATTTCGTTTCAAACTACTCCTAATTCTACTATCGCATGCTCTTCCCGGACATTTCACGGAATCCATGTGAACCGCACATCCGCATCGCAAATTCACCGTTTGCACTACACTTCTTTTCTGATAAAAACCCAGCTCATGAAGTGCTCTCTCAGCCACTACTATTTCAAATGCCAAAGTACAAGTGTTCATTTATGATAGGGCCAATAATTCGAATGTGTGAGAAGACTATCGCACTGATTATGATTGGCATGCCACGCAGTTCAAAGAATTTGAATATAGACACTTTTCACAAATAAATTCCAATTTATTTTATCTCACCGCTTCCTTACGTGCGATGATCGTTCTCCTAGCGGCCACACGGCGTATTGCCATATTTTTCCAGAAAGAAGCAGTCCAGTTTGCTCAAAGGCTCGGAAATCGTATGCTGGACACATACGGATAGGCAGGCTTCAGTGATTTGACAGTTGTTTCCAGCAAGGATCTGCGAAGTCAGTCCTATCTTCTGCGTTGTGGTTCGTGTTTTGCTTCTACCGTACTCCGACAATGGAAGGGGCCTCCATGGGTTGGAAAAAAAACTTTGCCTAGTTAAATGGAACCGCATACGGAATTTTCCATGAGGAAATGTGTTAAACGGGCAACACCTACCATGAAGTATTCGGGGAATAGCGAAAGACAACGCTGCCCCTGGAGCTTTTTGTCGACATCGGTCAGCTATCCTGTCAATGAGTAGCTTTTAAACAGCGAACAATAGGGTTAATCACTGAATCTCCAAACCTGAAGACCCAAAAGGGGCTTGAACCAGCCACTTGTGAACCAAATGCAGAATAAACGTAGAGTGAAGCTTCTCTGCTACTCTGAATTATCTGCCCGCGATGAATCCGGATTCGGAGGTGGGGAGTCGACTGGCCACCGTGGGCATGTGTGAATCCATCGTGGTGGGCATGTGTGGCGCCACTGTGGGCAAATGCGGGTCCAACGTGGGCATTTGTGGTGCTTGTTCGTTTGACTCTTACATTCTTTTAGCTGGTTAAATCGCCTTTTAACGTCATAACAATAATCAACACGACAAATTCATAATTTTATTAACGTACTTGGAAGGAAATCCACAGAAGAGGCAACGATATTATGAATCAGTACAAAAAACAAATACATGGAAACGGGACCGGGTGAAGGGCGAGGGGGTCAGTGTGAATAGCTAGTGTGAGTCGCAGTTTGAATACTCAAACACGAATACAAGCATTCTGCGCAAAACTAACGATTCAGTGTCTTCATCTATTTTACTTTACTCAGGGTTCGATGAAGGAAAGCTTACAGGGTTTCTCTTCGGATACAAGAGGAAAAGGATAAGCAGTTTTTGTGGAGGTTTTTGCTACCGTAGTCGTGATACATATGTTAAAAAGTGTGGAAGATGTGTGGAAGATAAGATACCCGGAATAGGACGTGATGCAACTTAGTTATGCCATATCGTCACTGTCGGTCACATCAATCGTGATGTTCATGACAGTGGGGATTCTTAAGAATTCGTGTGACTGTACATGTCTGCTCCGCCACAGAGGGGGGGCGACTACCGCGCTAATTTAGCGCTCGCTCGTAATTCCTAGCTATAACCAGTTATTGTTCGCTCCTGCTGACCCCCTACCTTTGCTGAGAGTGATTAGGATTTGAAAGACATAAAATTTGCTCACGGATTTATTCCGGTGATTCATCTTGAAGAACTTTGCGCCGGTATCTCCTTCTTCATTTCTGAAAAAGTCTACAACTGCTGCAGAGATCATTGACAAGAATAGAGATAGAACTCACAAGGCTGAACTCAGGATTTCGTCGAATTTGACTGAGTACTCAGAGCCAACGGGGAGATCACCTATGCGCAAAACAAAAACTGCGAAAGGTGCAGCTTCGAAGGTAGCCATTCAAATGCTAAGTTTGCATTACCATCCACTTACTTTTCAGGATGGAGCGGAAGGTGGATGGGATTCTGATCAATCCATCATTTCTGATGTCTCTCCTCCTCGTGGTTAACCTCTTCAGATCATTTCTGTCGACAACCACCTAAAAGAGTCATTTGATTGTAGTGCAAGACCAACACAGCATCACCAACCATGTTCAGTATCCATCTTATAAAAGCTTGCAATTTCATGTCGTCACCATCGGTGACATCGATTGTAGAGCGGAATTCTTCGCATTCGACGTTAAAATCGATGGGGTCTGCAAGTGTTTTGCAAAGTGGTTCAAGACAAACACGATCGACGTTTTCCTTTACAACTGCCCACTTACTAAACCTTCCTGCACTTTCATAACGAAACATGACCCTTGGATCTGCGATTGCAAAAGGCAAGTAGGGCATGGGCCTTGCTCGCAGCAGTCCATGTAGGTTTGTGAGCGCGGATTGTAGCTCAGTTATTATCTCATCACGATGTATTTAGATTCTTAACAAACCATTGAAATTTTTATAAAGTAATTCTTATGAAAAGCAGTTATTATACTCCTATAAATACGATTTCTCAGTTCCACTCCAATCAGGGCCTCTATAGCCCCTCTTTGGTCGGTCGTAGATGCGTTTTCATGCAATGACTTCAGCTCGTTCAAGTCTGCATGACCGAGTCTCGTGTGGGCCGGTGAAAGTAATTCCTAAGAGATGTTTGTGAGAAGGAGAAAGGAATCCATTCTTTGTTAACAAAACATTTGGACCAACATGCTCACATGTAGCTCTTCTATGCAGCTGATGGAATCATCTAAAATGTATGCTTGCCCAAATTCCACAGGAGAAATGGGCTCTTCGTGATTTTGCTGTGCTAAGAATGAAGCTAAACATAGGATTCATCTCAAAGGTGTTATTGATTCCTTAAGAAGTAGCAGACAATCTGTTGTCTAGCACTATATTGTTCTTGAAGCTTCAAAAACAAGAGCTTTCCAGAGGAATGAAGGTCGAAGAGGTGCTTTTGATCAGCGAATCAACTTGCAAAGCTACCGCGTGCTAACTATAACTTATAAAAAGGAGGCTTTTCTGTATGTGTATCTGCAAGTACGTACATATATGTGTGTGCGTGTCTGTGTGGCACGATAATCCACGATTGGTCAATTATTATGATTATCATTTGAGATCATAGAAAAGGATAGAAACTAGTAGGTCGTGGTGAAGTACAGTAGGGAGGGAATCAAGAGAAGTCGGGTGATTTACGACGGAAATGTAGGAATGTCCCAGTAGTGCGAAATCGTCTACAACTGTGTCCACCGATGCAGAAAGGGTACAACGGCGCCCTAAAATGGGAGAAACACCATTTGGCTCCCCCAGTGCGTAAGAGGTGCGCGGGTGCACAAGAGTGGTGGAAGCGTGAAGCAGCGAGTTCACCAATATGGGAGCCAGGGAAGGATCCAAGGCCGCGGTGAGGTGGGCGAGCGCTGAAAGGTGGGGAAGCGTCAGAAGTGTCCAATGTCGTGGTAATCTTTTCAACTCAAGGAAACTGAATTATGCATTGACGTCGGGAATCAGGAGCACACTTCATGTCACGTTCTTGATAATGGGTCGAAAATAAGTTCAGAGCTTTCGAAAAATTCAGTTGCAAAAGCACAAGCACCAATGAAAGGCATCGAAGTACAATTCCGAAACATACCCAGTGATCGCCGATTTTGCGCTCGTCTACGTGGTGGTTCCTGCACTTCATTGCTGCGAATAGTGCTGTTCTAAAGTAGACATAATTTTCTAGCTAATATTCAAATTATTATACTCACCACTCCTTCATGCGGCGTGCGATTGTTTATTATACTCACCACTCCATGCTGCGTGCGATTGTTTGTACGAATGAAGCAACTGGGGGAAGACCTCATATAAGGACGGGCCAACGCTCTCCTTGCGGCACGTGAAGGGATGTGACCTGACGTCATTCGCGAACCTACCGCTCCAATATATTTTAAACATGTCTAGCTAATATACGAGTAGCTAACGTGAAGACATACCGTAGCAGTTAATCACACTTGCATCGCAGAATACCGCCGATCCATCATGTCGCACCGCACCTCCAATAAACGTAACAGTAGGTGATGCAGCGCGGCAGAGGAGACGAGCGCACAGTGTGCAATTTCGCAAATCTAGCTGCTCAAAATGTATTTCTCTCCCTACCATGAAACGCCGCGATTACTGGACCAAAGTATTCGTTGAAAGTCTGTGCATACCATACAAGTGGTTTTTTGGGCGACCGATCACCTGGCGGGCATTATTAGATAACGAAAGGATACTATTTCAATCCAACACCGTTTATGTCAAATAGATCCGTATATCATGAGTTGTCTCTGTCATCCCTGTTGCCGTCTGAATTTCCTACTTGGAATTTTTCTAATAGATCTTGGAACCAATTTTCATATCTCCTAGCAACCGCGTTTCTCAGGCATCTAGGAGAAATCCAAACTTGTTCAAGAAATGAGCGATTAAGCACATGACCAAATTGCATTTTCGGTTAGATATAAAAAAAAGTTTCAAGCGTCTCCGCTAAAAAATTAATGTGGAGTGGCTAGCTTTAATCTTCCTGCGTACGAGCATACGTGTTATTTTTGCAACCATCTGCTCATCCCTACAGAAAACACTTCTATGTAGGCCGAAACCGCCACTCTCTTGGACAGATTTTTTGGCATGTTTCAAGAAAATGAGCTTATAACTCTGCCAAGAATTCCTTTTTCAAAATGTCTTTGCAGGCAATGGTAAACAATACTGTTACGTGGCACGAGGTATATGTGAGCAACAACTACGTTTTGTTAAACTCGCTCCAATAGCACATATCATGAAAGCAAGTGGGGAAAAGCAAAGCGCTGCTTTCGAAGTTATAATTTAAATTAAAAAATATTGAAATTAGGGAAGAAGAGACCACTCAGAGAAAAATAAACTGGAATAGAATATTTGGTGGAGAAAACACCCGTCAAAAATGGAATAATACTGTCATGAAAGACATCCTATGTTGGGACTACCCTACCGGCGAATAATCCTATGTTGGGGCTACCCTACCGGCGAATACCTTTGTCAAGCCCACCCTTAACAAATCTCACTGGAATTCCTAGGATTCACAAGAAATCGATGTAATCAGCTTCCGGAACCGATTGGGCTATTTGTATGAATAACAGTGCTCGAATTACGTTTTTCTTAAAAGCAATTTCTCATAAAATGTCTAACAGTTTAACATGTCAGTTCACGTTAGGCTCATCATGTAAGAATGTATGTAATCTCGGAATTGGAATGCATATACATGTTTTACATGCTTATTTGTTGCAAACACGACGTGCAGTGCCTAGAAGCAGCAGACTAGGCAGAGTGTATATACTAAAAGGTACGACAGTTTGTCCACAGGTTCTCCAGAAAATCATTTTGAGCGATTAGATTTTCGAAATTACACACTATGGGGCAGTACTCTGTGTTTCAAGCTCAGGCAAGAAGAACGGCCGACCCGCGGCCCCAAATGGGCTTTCGGGCGACCCGCGGCCCCTATTTTCTAGGCGGAGCCTTGACGCGGCCGACCCGCGGCTCTTGAAATGTTGACGGGCCACCCGCGGCCCATGGATTGTCTGAAGAAATACGTCAGATTGACGAAGCATTGCACTAGTTGTTGTTTCTCCTAGCAAAGTCAATCTGTATATATAAGTGTGTGTGTGTGTGTGTGTGTGTGTGTGTGTGT
>KN727110.1:1972-30411 GCA_000816745.1 Ancylostoma duodenale
GGGAGGAGATGAGAGAGAGACTCGTAGGAACACGCCTTTAAGAGCATTTGCGCTTTCTTTTGATGGGAAGTACAGCGTCCGTCTGGCGTTTGCCCCTTCGTCCCACGGGCCGGAGATTGCCATCTCAGCCCGTCTCGGGGCTCGCGATCCGCGCTGGGTGTTCGCGTTCGTTTGTTGGCGCAGCGGCCTCCTTTCTCCGCCGGTCGAACGCTGTGCCTACACAGCACCGTTCGCCGGTCGATGTGCACTCTTTTCCTTTTTCGTCATGCTGTTCTCACGTTTGTTGTCGTTTGCCATTCGTTAGCGCATTCTCTGGATGCTTCGTTAGCGTTCGAATGAACTGGTATCAGAATGCAGACCGTTGAGAGAGCGTGGCGTCAATTGCTGTTTCCTTTGGCCTCACTAAAGCGGTCCTTGTATGAGTTTTGGAAAAGAAACTACTTCATTCGTGACTTCCCTTTTGGAGCAGGGCTTCATGGTTTTGTAGATCTTCTGGATAACTTCGCGCCCACTTTAGTCTCATTTACAAGTTTTTTTTTTACTTTGAGTCTTCCTAAAAAATTTTTGTGAATTAACCCAACCATGGGCGTGATCAACAATATTCATCAGTGAGATTGTTCAATCATCTATTTTTTACTTTAGTGCTAAGCTGCTGAGTTCTAAAGGTTGTTCATATTTTTTCCTTCCGTTACCAGAGCCTTCTTTCCTGACTGAACCCTTTTCCAGCATGTGATTGCTGAGGATATCTAATTTTTCACAGAAACTATTATTTTTGAGGACGGCAGGCTTGAAAGATAACAGGAGTGCTCTTCATTTTCTGTCTTTTTTCTTTCTTCATTTCCCCCTTAGACTATTTTCTCCACGCTCTCTTTACCACTCATTTACTCCTTTGTTTTGTCCAGCCGCTTCAAAAAATTTTCTAAGAAGCAAGATCCTATTTTGCATATTTGAATTTTTTGGACTACTTCGTGACCAAATATAGTTAGTTCAGATTTGAAGTTCAGACCCAAGTGTTAGCATGCGTAATGTGAAGTATGTATAATATCGAATGATTAGCGTTTGCACTCCTTGGAAAGGCAGCGCTTCGCTGGTTCGACTTATTAAGATATAAATTCTAATCGTTTCCCTTATAACTCGAGGAACGAAATATTTTCTGCCCAATATAATTTTACAGAACTTCACTGCAGTTCCACAAACTTAGATTTTGTTTCCAGTTTCTTTGCAGAACATTTCACGCATTCATTCAAGTTTTCGTCTCAGAACTATCGAATCTATTTACCTAAAATTGGTGATTATCGAAAATTCCCAAAGTGAAAGTATAACCTTCGCACATGCACCTTTGCACGAACGAACACAACAATTTACAGTGGAAGTCAAAAATAACTATCACGACAATTAGCACACGGTTAAATAATGAGGAAAATTCTGTGTTCTTCTGGGAAGTCCCTATTCGACATCATCTGCCTTTCGCAATAAATGTAGTGAATCAAAAAACTCCCGTACTCTGTGCGCTCAGCTGGTCAGTGAGCCACTGAAGTGCATGAACGCGTCCATGTGAGCGCGAGATTTAATACGGTTCGTCTCAGTGAAGGCATTCTTGAAATGCAGTAATTATATCCTACAAGTCTTGCATTGCAAGTTACCTACTGCCCACCCTCATATGATCAGTATTATGTGTGAAGCTTCTGGATACCTTCGCCCTTTGGAAATGGCGTGTTGCTCTGCCAGATGTCGACAAGCTCTATCCAGAAAATTCTGCGAGAAAATTTCCCATGTTCATTGATTTGTTCAGCATGTCAGCAATTTGTTCGAGGGTCTTTTTTGCCCAGCTGGGAGATCGCGGCCGTATGTTTACTCACCTCGTCGTCGTTCTCGTACCTATCATCGTTTGATATTCGCTGTAGCGCGTTGTGAGGTGGCACTCTGCTCTGATCCTATACATCCCTGTTCTTCAAGGATTTATCCACTCCCGCAGATTGCCCTGACTCAGCCCCTCATCTGAGAAATCCATAAAATCCATGGTTTTTCTCCGGGTGCGTCAGCAACTTCTTGGCGGTTTCTTAGCAACTGATGGTCGCTGAAAAAAAGTCGCGTTGGTAATGGTGTTTCGGCTCGTTATTTTGTCGCCGGTGGAATGCGCTATGTATTTGGCACTTTGCGTGTTTGTCCAAGGAGGTGTGGCCGAACACTGAAGTACTCAGGTGAAGGCATAACATCGATTGGGACCAGTAAAGTTTCCCGGAAGCGCTCCACACCTCGCCTTGCTTCCGTATTATTCGTTTTTTATTTCCTAGTTGCGCTGCTTGTCATTCCCATGCTGTTGGATATTCTGTAGCCATATTTATCCACTCCCACAGATTATTGAATGCTCGGCTTCATTTCATGACAGCTTTTTACAGGCTATGTTTTTTGAAGAAAACCTCAAGATTCTACTGCTTCTCGGGAAGTTTTTCGGTAATAATAAAACTCTAATTTTATAAACTTCAAAAATTTCCGTTTCTTTTGCGCTAGTTATATATTTGGAATGATTCATTTTACCTCATTTTTTTAATTTTTGTTTTTAAATTATCGTTAGGTTGAAAAATTATTTTTATACCTTGCAACGCATTATCTTTCTTAAAATAAAAAAGGCTACTTTTTTGGGATCTATATTTATATAACCTGTTCTGTGTATAAAATTAAATTTAGCAGTAAAACAAGCAGCTAAAATTTTTCTCATATTTTTAAATAAATTTTATTTGTTCCTTTTTTAAGTTAGCAACATCCCCCTCTCTGTTCCCTTCGGGAACCGGGAAAATTTGAATATTTGAAAATGAGAAAGCCCAGTAGCCTTCTTATGTTTCCTTCAAAATTGTACTCTCTTTCTTCGATAATCAAACACATTAGATTTCGATTATATTCAATGCGTTGTTCGGTCGTAATTATAGCAGAACTTTCCATAACTGTCTGTGTTTTAGTAAAATGGACTGATCAGCTACGGAAGAGTTATTTCGTGCTTATCGTGATCGTACGCACGCACCACTTATCCTCCAACATAAACGTATCACGCGCGCGTTTAATATAAACTTGCCTTACAGATCCTTTTGCCACGCATCAGAGCCTATGTTTTTGTGCGTTCTCCTCTTCGAATAGTTTGACTTGTACTAGTTTTTTAGGCGTGTGACGGTGAGAACTTGATCTTTCACTGAGAAACTTGAAGCCTATAGGAGGTCCTTGAATCCTTTCCTCGAAAGGGAGCGGCCTTGGGCAACCTTTCATTGAATCTTATGCATTTGAAGACTTCTCCTGCGGCTGGATACGTATACTTTGTCTCAAAATTAGGACAACCGAATATTTGTGTACTCTGCATGACTTCTTCGCCTCCCTTTCAAAATGCTGTGCTCTCTTTTTCTCTAACACCTCTCCAGCTGTCTTCCGTAATGAAACATATTATGTGTAGTTCTCTCTTGCCTTCAATTTTTTGTGAATAGCCGTTTTTGTCTACTATTCAGGCTCTTTAAGCCCTCCCCACACATTCCAAATCATTCCCTAGATATTTCCGGACCATCGATTGTTCCCGAATCGGGCGAAAACACCGCCGCCCAACAGAGCGCCCATCGTTTTTCAGCCTTTCCCCTGTGTTTTTTCTTCCGTTGTCCAATCGATGAGCCCCCACAAGGCTTGTTCTTTCGCTGTTCCCGTTGTCTTTCCCTCCCACATCGTCCCGCTTTCATCCCCAGCCGTTCGGCTCCTTCCGTCTCGACCGACTCCTTTTTGACCGTCCGGTCTGTGCACGGTGGCGGGTGCGGTGTGTGTATGCACTGCGGTCCGGTTCGGGCCGCGTCAACGATCCGGAATTCCGCGCTACTGTATCTCTTGCTATCGTTTGGCGTTTCTATAAGCAAAACTATTGCACAGTACTGTAGTGGTGATGATCATCTATTTATTTATTGCCTAGGGTGGTCTAGGTGAACACCAACTTTGAGGAGGTCACCCTGTTTGTTCAACTGGCGTAGTGCTCTGTTTGATTTCTTTCATTTCGTACTGTGTCGTGTGTTCTACCGCTTGGTTGGTCTCCAATGGTATCTGGATTAGCGTTCCAGCGTTGATGATTTCCTCTGAGAAGCCCCAAGTGTTCTGGAGTTCAACCAGGCCCAAGCATCGACCAGAACAGCCCTTTTTGTGCCATATGCTACTTCAAGGCGATTACCAGTTCTTACGTTCCTGTAATACTTTTTTGCAGTGAATCTTCGGCGCCATCTTTACGACGACGACCTCGAGAGACGACTTTTGGCGTATCCGAGGACGACACTTCGGAGGAACGCAACTGGACTCCCGCAATGCAGGTATGTGTTCTGTGTTTTCCGGTTTGCTGCGTACAAGTACGAAATCCCGAGCTTCTCGCCGGTTAAAGTTACTCTGGAGGACAAAATCCATAATAACTCTGTCGCTGCTTCCGTGAACCTTCCCGGGAATGCTGAGAGCGACCCGGGCTTTTGAAATGGACGGGGTTGTAAGGCAAAAATGGGTACACTCCATTTGAGCCATTCGCAGCAGTAAGTGTTGGCAAACAGCAAATGAGATAGTAATGCATACCACACATTGTGGCACAACTAACCCATCCTAGATAAATGCGATGCTGAGACCCGCCACGGGAATGTTCATGGATCTTATCTCTGATTGATTTTGGTGCAAAATATTTTCCTCCTCTAATTTTCTACACCTGTCCCTCAATAAACGAATCTAATGATGTCACACTGCTGCGAAAAATCGTTGGAGCTTTTCCATCTAAAGAAGCGAAAATATCCAAGTTTCCGCTGGATACCACCAAACATGTTCGGATTTTACCAGGGATTTCTGAAAGAGATCTGCCTGTTGTTCCGGAAGTACAGAGCTCATTAGTGCTACAGATCTTCTATGTGTTTCCCTTTCGACGGACCTGTCTATTTTTAGACACAAATAATAATAAACTTGCGTTGTATTTTGAGTTCCATATTTTTGTTCTTCGGAATGCAAATCTTTTTTTCTGAGTTTCAAAGGCCATCCAAAAGCGTTGGTGTTGTAAAACAGGTTATCTTGGGATCGATTATTTTGAAGATTTTTGTTCTATGGGGCATGCTTCAGAGTTTGTGAGAACAACTCTGTCGAATCACCGGAGAGAATTGTACCACTTCACTTTATTTCTTTTCCGGTTTTACTTGGTCTTTGTACATACTGAACTCTGCACTGTTCTTCCTCTCCTTTTCCCCTTGGACATTTGTTTCCGGTTCAGAAAAATAATGGCAAATTATCGCATGGCCGCATTCTGAGAATTTCCCAATCACCTGACGAATGGACATTTTTCACGAGATTAATTGATGTGTCACAGTTCTCCTTATACTTCATTACTCTTCCCAGCGGGGAGAGTTTTCCCAGAAATTGAAAGCGCTTTCGAGAGCGTTTCTGCGAAACTGACTTTCTTCGCTCTTCTAGTTAATCACTCGCCGCAGTTGAGATTATTTGGAGTTTTTCTACCGCATAAAAAGCGAACTCTGGGAACGCAGGGAATTCCGAGCAGCCGGCGAGTTCTAGGAAGCCGCCAGTGCTGGCGTTGCCGTGAGCGTTCTCTGGAAAGAGGTGTTTCGTGCTAGGGCTTTCCTGGGGAGGGCGAATTAACGCAGGTTGCACGACAAGGCGTTGATACTTTTTGTACATCATCAATGCATTCGTTCCTCTGGGTCTGGTCGAGTTGACGACGCTGTTTACGTAAACAGCAGCATAGCACAGTGTGAGTCGTGGTAGTGTGAAAGAGGAAATCTGCCGCTCCAGTAGCAAACACGGACACGCTTTCGGTTCTACTGCTCATTACGAGAGCTATATTTGAGGACGAGGGCACTCCGTAAGCCGTTCCACTTCCCTCGTTGAAGCGGAAGGTGCTGGTGTTGTCGGTGTTGAGTCACGAAGGGGTGAGTCATCATCGGAAAGCCCATATATGAAAGGATCGGATAGCATCAACAAGGACAATTATAGCAGAGACAAACATTTCCATAGGGGTCATTTCTGAATGTAAGAGGGAACTGCAGATAGGTGAGAGGAAGCAAAATGTAGATGCCTTCTTGAAAAGAAACCGAATTCGCTTAGTTCGTGAGCATCATCTTTGAATGGCAGGTTTGACATATGTTTATTCGCTCCAAAAGAAAGATTGTTCTAGTGGAAACGGTTGCCATTTCGGTTCTATAAAATTGCTGAGAAACTACTTTTCCTGGCCCAAGAAAATCTCTCATTTCGAAGATGCCGATATCTTCGCAAAGGTCCGACATTCTGCTTCTGTCGTCACCTTCCACATCCCAAAGATTCTGGCCTCTATTTTTGAGAAGCGGCTATGGCTAGGGTCATTCTAACATCTTCCGGGGGTGGAACACCGGCCAACCAAAGCAGTCGTGGTTGGTATGGTTACTCAAAAAAAAAAACTTCCTAGGGTTAAAGACACAGGACAGGCATGGTTTCTGTGATAACCAGACTTCACTCTATTGTTTGTACGTGGATGCAGCCGATATTAGTGCTGTGGCACGTCGCCTTGGATTACTAGCTATTCCTCAATGAAGCGGTCTCTTTTCCCATTAAATCCTTTATTTGCAGTCCCAGTATTTGCAGTCCCAGCCACGTCGCAAGTTGTTCGTCTACTGCATTAAAAACAATTACAGTTTTCGTCATGCCATTTTCACTGTATGTTACTGTTTTGCCAACTGTTCCTCCATACTTGTCTTAATAGGTTCGTGTTCCGCATTTTATATCGTCCAGCTAGGAGTTTTGTTCTCAGAGAAGTATTAGGTTGTTGCGAAATTAATTGCCGAAATGGGCTTTTCAATTCAAAGTGTTGTAACTCGGCTCAAACACTATCTTTTTCAACAATTTAGCAACCGTTCAATTCGATAGATCCTCCCCGACAATATAGCAAGGATTTCACGCTCCTACATCAAAAACTAAGATCAGCAGAATTCGCAAACTTTTGAAAATCGATTTTGGCATGCTCCAGACCAGCAATCTGCTGCTACGCAGGATTGTATCTAGGGCTTGGAAAAATGATATACGGTAGGTTAATGGTCCGTAGAATAAGAGCGTTGACTGAGAACCTCGATGCGCTATTGCATCAGTTCTTGCCGGATGAGTTTTGGAATGTGTGGGTTAGCGCTACCCTAGTATAGGGAAAAACCAGCTTTTGTTCACCACTGCGGACCATACTCATAGCAGGTGTGAGGACTTCAACTCGAAATTACAATACTAGGACTCTGTTGTCAACGTTTGACTAGGTTGTAGAAGGGTGCAGTCCATAGTACCCTTACAGCACCACCAAACTCCTGACACAACCTCCCTAGCGAAGAGATCTAGTTTGGGAAAACTTGGAAGTGAGAAAATGTCTCTACCCAAACCCATTCGCATTTCTTATTATAGTATAGAAACCGAGCTTCATGGCAGTAGTGACTTGGTCGAGAAGTATGCCGTTTTGGGACGGGAAAATCAAGTTAGAAAAGATGTCACCCCAGGTAAGACGTTGTTCATCAGTCCGATTGTGTGGTGTTCACGTCCGCACCTTTCATACCTTGTTGATTGAAGTGTGATGCAATGAAACTTTACTATAGTTAGCATCCACGCCTGTTCTTGTCAACCGGATGGTAAGATCCGGTTTAGGTTCCACAGCTGCCCTCAACGTCTGATCGCCTAGCGACATCTCTCGACCACGATCATGGTTATATTTTAGTTTAAAATGGTAGGAAGAAAACTTCGTGAACCTCTAGCTTACCGTCCATTGGAAAGACAATCCCAAGTCAAAACAAATGCAAGATTACTGCATTCCTCCGACGAAGAGTGGTCGAGTTTGAGGTCATCAACCATAGTCACCCAAAAATCGCGTCGGCTCATCATTTGTTTGCGATTTCATAAAAATCCTCAGGAAGAAGCTAGCCAGAATTTTCATGGAGCATTCGAAAGAGGAAGAAAAGCTCTACGAGAGAGTCACACAAGCTGGGCTAAAGTTGCTCAAATTGGACAGAAGAGAAAAGTTTAGTGGAGCATACCCCAAAACGGCAATTATTTTCGCAACAACCTGATAGTTATGGTTGTCCTTGTATGGGGAACTACCTTCTGCTCAGCGGTCATCCCAGTTTGTAGCAAGGAATCATTGCTGGATAGAGATATTACTCTGAAAAGGGCTATGCATAAGGATATTTTTATTAGTAGGGTGAGAAGATCTGGACTTCTTATGGACGAAGTTGGTAGCAGAATCATAATAATGCTGAAAGTCATGAGAATATTGGCAACTCCGGCACGCAATAGATGGACGGAGGCTTCGCTGACTCTTGCTCGGCCATTCCGAAGAAAAGAGAGAGGTCATGTGATGCATGCAGTGATCCCCTGCTCCGATCTCTTGTTTTCTGCTGCACTGGTCCTTCAGCCGAGTCGCATGCCATCGCCTCGTCGATTCGCGCCGTCGCCTGTGCCGCCAGCGTCTGTTGACTCGCGTGGTTTTCTCGCTCGCTGTCTGTTCCGGCGGTGCGCTTGCGCCGTCTTCTCTTCTCGCAGCACTGTGATTTCCCGAGCATTTTCCCGTCGATTGGCTCTCGCGTCGCCTCTGCGCAGTGTCTCCTCGAGGACGCCCGCCGCTCGCTGCTGCGCACTCGTCCGGCCGCCTTTCGCCGTCGCTGCGCGCGCAACGGACGGCCAGGATGGATTAGCGCACGGATTTCCGTCCATTCTGCGGCCGTGTGGTACTGCTTCACCGCTTATTAACATGTCGTCGGAAGTCCTGAAATTCACTTTGTAGCCGCTTTGGGAATGTCGCAGTTCTCGATGAACCGTACGCATCGAAAGATCGATATCGCGGCTGCGATCAAGCTTTTCGAGAAGGAGGTAACTAGTCTTTTATGCTCATTGCGTAGTAAGTATTCGCCTGACTCCGTTCCTGGTGAGCTGAGGAAATGACATTGGGTCTTTTCTTTCGTGCTTCTTTTCAAAACGTCCCTCTTCCTCGTTGTTTTTCCTCATCCTCTTGTTTGTTCGCTGCCAGATCGAAACGAATCGAAGTCGCTTGGTGCGTTGAGCTGCTTCTCCATTGTTTACGCAGTGATGTTTGCTGGCCGTCGTTCCAAGAAGGTGCCAAAACGAGCTGCTACAGTCGCTGCAACTCTGATCCTATCCTTCCGAAATTGCTGTAAGCGTCCGTAGACACAGCGCTGGAAATTTCCTAGCAAAACACACATACATATTTCTATACATGGAATGAAAGCGAACTTTTCGAAGCTTCAGCGAATGGTATAGCTGAGCTGCTGCGGTAGTGCTTGCCGTTATAGTTACATAACGGTACCTTCTTTCTTGTATTGTGTCCTAGGTTTCTGTTGCGGAGTTCTCTCACCCTTTTTGTCTGCATTTCCATCGCTTCTTTGTTTTTTATGTGCTGTTTTCTCAGGCGGTTTCATTACCTAAGAAATTTCTGGTACGATGCTTAAAGAGACAGTGGGAATTTAAGCATTTAAATATGAGTAAATGTGAGTATCTGTACGTGTGTACAAGTATTCGAACGAGTGATTGCCAGAAATTGTTGTTTTATTATCATCAAAGCAATTTCTCAAATTTATAGTCAAGAAATGTTACTCATTCATGATTCGATTTTTCCGCTATCGGGGACTTATAAAATTCGACTCTTCGAGTGATATGAAGAGTGCGAAATTTCGATTATTCGAAAATTTGAAAGGAATACTAGTGCATATATGGAAGTATGATTGGGGTCAAATTTCTTCGATCCCTTCTGTAACGTGGCTACGGCATTGAGTGACGGTCACAGCCTTTCTGGATTATTTTTCTGACATTTCATCGCGCTGCACTTTTTATAATTATCAGTACATAGTTTTACTTGGGTATTGTTCGCCACTCCTAACATTTTTTTCTTTTTTCTTCTTCTTGTTTTTCATTTCAAATTTTCACATTTAAATGTCTCTAAAATGGGAAAAATACCATGTAACCATCCAGTTTGTGTTTTATCGCCAACCACTTTCACTCTTCGAACAGTTTTTTGAATGGTATCTACAACACAGTTTTCAACGCTGCTGCCCTTCTATTTTTTACATGGACACGTTTGCAAATAAACTGCAAAAGGAATATAGGTGCATACATACCTTGTTTACGTCCCATCAAAAGTCTCCATCGCAACAGGCCCTTTTGAGGCCTAATCTGCCTTACCGGTGTCCCGTTTTGTGATCATTTCCAACCACTTATGTTCACCATTTAGTACGGGGCGGACCTCTGGTTATTGCGATTCAATGAAAAGATTAACTTGCCTAGTGCTGTAGGTCCGGGTGCAAGTTCATTTCTTCTACATACAAAACTAGTTCATTGTATCTGTCAAAATAAAATTTCCTTGTATTTCTCGTCATTATTCCTTGCATTTGAGTTTTGTTTTTTGGTTTTTTTAGCTCTGTAATCAACTCATATTTAATTGCACGACACATTTATTTATTTGCTTACTTAAGCATTTAACTGCTTATTTATTACTTCACAGAAACGCTCCATCTAAGATATTGTGGGGAATTAAGCAGAAATAGAAATCCGAGGATAACAACACGTAAAACAATCAATTCAAAGCAGAATTCGAGACTCATCAACTCTAAACTCCCATTTTTCTTCTTTTCTTTGAAAACAGTCTTACTTGTTACTAGTTCTTTTATATTTAAGAGACAAGAATATCCATAGTTGTGGTTGCACTAGAGCACTCGCTGATGCGTGGGGTTTTCTCAGAGGAAAATGGATTAATTCGATGAGAGGAAAAAGTAAAAAGGAATTGAGAAAATGGTAAATAACAATAAATTGCGAAATAATTGAAGAAAGAAGTTCTTCCTTCCTTTACAACATTTGAAGAGTGTTTCTTCCCTCTCGTTTCTGATGGAAAATCGTGCAACCGCAAGCAATCAGTCCGCTCAAGGACCCTCTGCAGAGCGATTCCGTTCCCCAGCAAATTTACCATGTTTGACGTGACGCGTGCCACTAGTCGACCCTGACACTTTCGGCTTTTTCTGGCATCCGGGGAGCGGACAGCGGCAAATTGTCGCCGCTGCAACGCACACCATGCAACAGAGAGTGCACGTCTCCGTTCCAGGCATGCACATCAACGGCGGCCGTGCACCATCGACCTCCGAGCGGTGGCACGCCGACGTCACGCAAGACGAATGGCTTCCTGTCGAACGGATGCAGCCAGACGTCCAGCGCTTACGGCACTTACTCACCCGCAACGTCGACGCTAACTAACGGCTACACGAATGGCAGTGAGTTTTTTCTGCAAAACTCGCGCACGCAGCCACAGTGCAGCGCAGTCGAGAGGCCTAAAAAGGCCTGTGTTCTGTATGCATTCCTAAACGCCTTCGCTTCCAGCGCTTTCGTCGAAACCGCCACTGAACGCCGCCCGAGCGTCGCCGAGGCTCAGCCAGGGATGCGGGGCGAGTCCGCGGTCGTCCGTTGCAAGGTGGGCGAGTTTGTAGGGTTTTTCTGATCGTTGACGTTCGCATGGTCAAGTGGCATCGTTCCAGTTACTCGTCGCACACATCCGGTATAGGAGCTAGTCCTCCTATGGCACGACGGTCACCGCAGAGCAATAAGGTACGCTCTCTGGCTTTACTTCAAAACTTTATTGATTACTGTAGAACTTTGAACAGCACCGATTTTCTACTACTCCAATGCATTTTACCATTTTCAATTTCGATCTCGCATTGGAATCTGAACATGTCGAAAAATCCACACCTACACTAGGATTTCCTACTGTCCAGATGTTTCTTTTTCCAAGACTTTATTCCGGTGGTACTTTGAACACTATGTACGTCTTCTATTCTCCTTGAAACAGGGCTCGGCCGTGTTTTTCCGTTTACCTTTCTTTCTATTGTTTATTTAGTAGCTCATGCACATTTTAAACCAGCTCTGACCTCCACATCTTGTCCTCCCGAGAGCTTATCCGAGCACTAGCTCTCTCAGATCCAGTTCATTTTCGTTTCTGTTCCCACCGGTGTTTCACTTCCTTGTCCCTCTCTACCTGGGGAATTTACCCCGAATTTCACCATCGCGCTTATGGAAGTTTGATTCGAATTGGGTATCCTCATTTCGCGCATTGTTAAATTAGTCAAACAATCAGCAATATTAGCTCCTTTCGCTTGGAAGTGTTGGAGATTTTGCAGATTTCTATAGTGGCAGGGATTACAGAGAACTAGCGTCTTTGTTTTAGCATCTAGAAGGAAAGCCGTAGAAAATTCGCACCGGGCATTCCATTCAATAGCTTATTCACTAAGGGTCACATAACCGGAACAGGCTAAGGATCCCGAGAATGTAATGCACTTGGAAATCTGGGATATACCAGCGATGAGCCAGAGCCGACATTCTTCTTTTATCCTGAAATAGCGTTCCCAGCCTCGATGTACCATTGATGTTTGGGATTCTGGGCCACTCGTGCAAGGATTAATAACAGCTTTGTGTATGAACCTACTGGGATTTTCCAGCCTTCGCCCTGTTCATCACATTCTTTTCCCTTTCGAGTTCAGTTTTTTGTTCATTTCTTTTCAAATGCGATTTTAGCTTCCCACTTGCCAACTCTCCTCTCATGGAACATTTCGTTGACGATTTTAGAAAAACACCCAAGTGTCTTGCCGCATTTAGTTAGGCCAGTAGCGAATTCAGTGCCGGCGCCCACAAGAAGTTCTCTAATCCAGCCAAACCAGTGACTTTGCACTTATGTTCCGTGAAGAAGAGTAAACTGGAAAACACTTCATCAACCAAAGCGAATCCAGTTGCTACAAGCCGAGCGCGCGCGCCGCAGAAAGTTGCGCGGTTGGCAGAGCGGCTCTGCAGGTGGTAGTCGCGCGCGCGATTCATCCGTGCGTGTGGGATGTTTCTGGTTTGGAATTAATTCCTACATGGGCAACACAAGCAGCCGACTGTTCATCGCGAAAATTGCTGAGGAATCTGAGAAAAGCGTGTTTTGGACGGTGTTGGGTGTCCTTGGAATTAGCATTCTTTGAATGTGCAGTAAAATTTGAGCTCAAATTCGCGTTGAATCAGCTGCCAAAAGCCGAAATAAATTGAAATCAAAAGTCCTCCCAGGACTAATTTTGGATCCAACCGTGTTGCGGGTTCTCGTAATCCACAGGTCTTTCGTTTAAGTTTCACATTTACCCATATTCCATACTTCTGTAATCGCCTTTCCTATTATTGATACATTATTTGATGTTCATAAGTAGGCAAATATATGTATGAGTAACTGAGCACTGGCAAATATATGGGTAGCTGAGTACATAAGTGATTAAATAAACAAGCAAGTACCTTCTCAATAAACAACAACAATAACCATAAATAAACAAGTACCCTTTTAGTCAAATTCTCCCGTTGCTGAGGACTCCCTCGTCACTGTGCGGATGAGACCAGACGGGCTTGGACGGTTTGGCTTCAACGTCAAGGTATGTCAACTAATTCACAAAATTTTCATATTATTACTCTATATTTGAGCTCTGAAAAAGAAATGGAAGCGAGTTATACTTATAAGGGATGTATAGGACACTTCATTCGCCGGACCGCATCGCGGCGCACTATATGCGGCGCGGCACTCTGGTTTTGTCTGCGCATCCACTCATTTCATTGATATAGTTCTCGATCAAGACTAACGCAGCGCGATATGAGGTCCTCTCTTTTGTATACATGGATATGTCTGAGATAACGCAATACAGCAGGCAAGGTCAGAATCACACCATGAAAGATAAAAGCTGAAGAAAAATTTCCTAGTGTTATTTCACTTCTGCTCTGTATTATAACAGCTTTCCTATTGTTGCAGCCTGAAACTTTCTAAGGTGGCCTTCGAACTAGGTTTATCCTCTCTTATTGCTGCACATTTTCACAGGTTCTGTTTGCGTCTCTTCCACTGTCTCCTCTGAAGGAATGCACTATACATCCATAGCGAAAAAAATCCTCGGAAGGGCAACAAGTGCTGCTGTCGTAGTTTTCAGCTGGCCCGTAGTTGAATATGCATTTGACTTTTGGTTTCTTCCAAGTATTTTTTCATTAGAAGGCAGGCCCTTTTCGCCTCTTTCCGACTTTTTGCCAGATATGGCGTAAAATGTTCCAATTTTGTAGCAATTGCATGACCCTCAGATGCTAATGAGCCATTCTATTTCCCAGAGTATCACTCTATTCTTTTTCAGGGCGGCGCCGATCAGAACTACCCGGTTATCGTATCGCGAGTCGCGCCCGGCAGCTCAGCTGACAAAGCACATCCACGATTGAACGAAGGAGACCAGGTACTGTTCACCAGTAGTTCTGGCACTGATTTTCCCCAATTACTTGCACCTGTCCTAGGTTCTATTCATAAATGGACGCGATGTGGCGCCAATGTCTCACGACATGGTGGTTGACTTCATACGTAGCGCTCGAGTTGCTCCAAATGGTGGAGAATTGGTGTTGACCATCAAGCCTAATGGTAAATTGAGATTACAGATTTTTTGCTGAAGTTTCACCTTTCAACAACAAATCTTCCTCCAAAATTTATCGAACAGTTCATACTGCTTTGCAGGTTTACACAGAAATAATTTCTTCAAGAAAAAAATTAGTCCAACAACGATATTCAACTGCCTTTTAAAACATTTTTTGTCACCCTGTTGCTTCAGATTTCAAACGAATAGAGGGGTGATTTGCAAAGCTTGTTACAATATTACAATTTTATTTATGAAGTAACTTTGTTTTTTTTGGGAGCAGGGATTCATCTCTGAATAAACAATAGGGGATACAAAAGTATTTTCTAATAAATCAAATCAGAGCATGGTCTAAGCAAATCACGTGAATAAATAAGTATGTAAATGAAACAACATAAGATAGGGCCTTTTTACGAAGCCGCAGACTAGAGTATAAGCGATGACACTTTGCAAAGTTTTGGAAGATCTTATGAGAAACCACGTCTAATGCGTATCTACAGTATTTTTAGAAAAGTGCCGTCAGAGCGCAAGATGAGTATATTTTTCGTAATTCGAGCAACACATCCCCTTAGGCAAAGTTTGGGTGAGAAAAATTTCAGCGACTATGGAGAGAAAAAGTCTAATTATAGCATTTCCCTACTTTTCCATGTCATCCCGTCATTACTCTTTAGGCGACCTCTCTAAATTTCTTCTGTTTCACTATGTATCGCAAAGGAAGATAGGCCACATAAAAGAAGTAGTTTACCTTCTGAAATCTCTCTAAGATTGTTATTTTTCTTGTTCTTATCAATTGATTTAGGAAGACTTACTTTCTCTGCATGGCTTCTGTCAGATAAATAAATAAAAACATAATTAAATTAAAGTGTAGAGATTTCTGTGCGAACAAGTAAATACACAATTGAATATATCAGTCAACTATGCAAGTAAATAGATAAGTGGTTATGTTCTTCCAGTCTACCGTCTCGGCGAAGAGGTGGACGAACCTGAGGGGGCGAGCGTGCCCGAGTCACTGAGGGTAGCCGAGAGCGTGCCTCGAAGCGACAAGCTCTCGCACTCGCTTCGCCTGCTCAGCGACGCGTTGACCAGCGGTAGGATAGTCGCACATTTTGAGGTACAGTTCAATTTTGTCTTTTATTTTCCATGGAATTGGAGGCATTTCTTTTGGTCCGAGAAGGAACATTTCCGCTAAACATGGACTGTGAACTTCTGCAACAGCTTAGTACTTCTCTAAATTTGCAGTGTACAAGCCTAGCATAAGTTCATTAGAGTCTCATCTGTAGTCGCCAGTAGAGGAACGTGCATACCATCTTACTATATCGTGTTCGGAAAAGTTTTCTCTCAAAAATATGGATATGAAATTCATGTTTTACCTTACTTAGCTTTCCGCATAACTTCGAGTGTATTGGATTAAATAAAGGAATAAATAACGTAGGTGGTAGAATTTACACATGATGGATAGCCGATTTTGTTTCTTGACAAATTACTCAAAATTTAGCACATTTCTCAGGATATTTGTAGATTCAAGAAAGTGGTGTCGACATAGGTCATTGTCCTAGTAATCTGGAAGAAATCCGTCGTCAAAGAAGTTAATCTGTCGCTCTTAACCCTGTCGTACTATAGTGTGGATTGCCCATTATTTCGGTTCCGTTGTTCATGAGGGTTGTTAGACGTTTTCTGAAAATCAGTCAGTGTCACATCGAACTCCGAGGATGTCCCGAATCCCGGGTCGTTTCTCTGAAAGATTAACTGTTAATCCTATGATTTCAGCAACTCTATCGAAAAAAGCCCGGTATGACGATGAACGACTGCCGACTACCTCAGAATCTCAATAAGAATAGGTACGTTTCCAATTTCCGATCCCGGCCCTCACTTTCCATTATTTTGGCTCTTAGGTATCGAGATGTTTGCCCCTACGATGCTACAAGGGTACACCTTAACTCGTCACCAACTGGCGACTACATCAATGCTAATTATGTTAATGTAAGTCCCACAATAAATGTACACCGTATTATACTGTATATTTAAATATTTTAAGGTTCAAAAATCACCGTAACCCTCGTTTCAGATGGAAATTCCTTCGTCGGGTATAGTGAATCGCTACATAGCGTGCCAGGGACCTCTAGCTCACACCTCAGCTGACCACTGGTTAATGGTCTGGGAACAGCTGTGCACTCACATCGTCATGCTCACCACCACCATCGAACGGGGGCGAGCCAAGTGTCATCAGTACTGGCCGAGGTACTTGTGGGCGTGGCAGGACCATGCTTGTCCATCTGAGCGCCGCTAATTTCAGGTTACACGAAAGCCATGAGTACGGTCGCCTACTGGTCACTTGCATACGAGATCACGAAACGCCTAACTGTTCGTATAGGGAATTCTCAGTGAAGGATAGGACGGTGAGTTATCCAAAACGAATCTCGCTGGGGCATCAGCGTGAATTTTTGTTCTTTTGCCTATAATGGAAGCGCACGATTGTAGTATTATGCCTAAAGCTATTCAAGTAGGCTAATTTGTGAGCAACCTTGAGTGTGTGAATAAAACCAACCATCGAGAACGAAACTTCACGTGAAAGGGAGCAACGGCTCCAACAACGACCTACCAACAGAAGGAAATAGGAGAAACACAAAATAGGCGAAGAATCACGGTAGCGAATACAGCAGCTAGCGAACTTATTAGGAGCCACCTGTCAAGGCAACATCAGAGAAAAGAATTACCAGTCATTTTCCCAGGAGCCTGGACATTTTCACCACTTTCGACTCTGGCTTTCCTAGAAATTCGCGCCAATGAAGAGGATCAAGAAAACAACCTTACTGCATGCATGGAAATGTTCTCTGTCATCTTCATTGGCATCAAAATATTCCGTACCCTGCATATTACACTTGGCAATAGGTCAGCAAGTACAGTAAGGTCCCTTGAGGTCGTAGTTCCAGCATTAGTGTGTTATGTTCATAAACTGTACGCATTAGTGACCCAAACCTATCTAATAGAACATTTGTGAGAAATGTGGTAAACGAATTCAAAAATTAAATTTGCAGTCGAAAGAAGAACGACGAGTGACGCAGATGCAGTACACCGCATGGCCGGATCACGGCGTCCCTGATGACCCCCAGCATTTCATAGCTTTTGTTGACGAGGTATATACGAATCATGCTTTTCCTCTCTCACGAAACTGCGTCCTATCAAGCTAAATGGAGAATTTCTGTTAGCTTATTAAAAATAACTTGCTCGACACTTGTGCACTCCGGACCCTTAATGATCATTATTTCAATTGTCTTTCTTTGTCGTCATCGCTTCGTGTCTATATTCACTCTATACAGCTCCATGATCTAATCAGCAGCGTTTTTAGGTTCGTCGTGCTCGTGCTGGCAGCGTCGACCCGATCGTCGTGCACTGTTCTGCGGGAATTGGTCGCACCGGAGTGCTGATTCTCATGGAGACCGCCGCCTGCCTCGTGGAGGCAAATGAGCCCGTCTATCCGCTGGACATCGTACGGGTAATGAGAGATCAGCGGGCGATGGCCATCCAGACAGCGGTGAGATCTCCCTTTCCATGAGACCCAGAAACAAAACCAAAGGAATTCAATTTCAAAATATTTAGGGTCAGTATACGTTCGTCTGCGAGTCGATTCTACGTGCCTACAATGACGGCATTATCAAACCGCTAGCTGAGTACCAAAAACGGTAACTGATCATCGGTTCGATTCACCAGCGAAGTGCAAAGCTAAAAACACACCACAAGTCAGGGTCCTCTTGTTTGTTGAAGCAAAACCAAAGCTTAAAAATGCAGACAGACTAACTAACTGATGTACATGATGAGTTATCCTAGTCATCTATTTCTCAAATTGTCTTCTTTCATGCATTTTTCCTCTTCCCTTTTCTTTGCGAAGATGAATGATTGTCGTTATCGTAACACTAAAACGGTTATTTCCTTTTGTTGTTATTCCCATACGCTGTTCTTCTCATCGTTGGTGCTCTTGATCTGAGAGCGTCAGCTTTTCCTACGACACACCACATGGGTCTGTGATATGCTAGCATCTTGCGGGCCGATGGCGAACCGCCTGCCTGGCTTCCGCCTGCGATCTAAGGCTCGCAGGCGTGAATCCGCACAAGCGTCTGTCGAATATCCTTGTTCGCATCGACTCAGCTCTCATTTCAAATGCGATCGTTTCATGGCGGATGGAAACGCAACACAACGAAGCTTCCTGCCATCCGCGATGAGCACGATCGCCGCATTGGTGTGCATATGAAGTGATATCAGAATGCCTTGAATAAAAACATTTATCATAGAAATGAAACTCTTAAGTCGTTCTATTCACAGTGTACACAATCGTAAACGTACAACGACTCGAATAAGGCTACGATGAACCGTCCAGGGCTCAATCCAATTCCAATGCTAACCGCCAGTAAACGTGGACATCACCGGACTTTGAAGTGTAAAAGCGCACAAGTGGGATGCAGTGTTTCACAACTATAGGCAAGAACGAGGCTAACAGTAATAACCTCAAAAGTGAGTTTCAAACTCACCGTTCATCAATATATATTTAGAGTTCCCATCCGGAAACTTGCATGAGTAATAGCGACAAAATTTAAAACTCAAGAAAGAAAAATGACAAGCAAAAGATGAGAACATCATAAATACAAAAATGACAAGATACAGTCGAGATCATCCCGACAAGAATAAATAAACAAGTTCGTTACACAATCTCCCCGGATATGTAACCCTGTTACCCGATTTAAAAGTACAATTAGAAGTTACATCTCGACCTGCGAGCTGCAACAGCTGAGAAAGAGCATGCCTACCTTGACCTAAATCAAGAAGATGCAGTCACAGAAATCGCGTTGTAGGGCCATTACTGTCATTCTCTCTGTCACTTGTCTCTGATTCCCTAACCGACGCTGCTTCAGCGAGTTCTGTTCATCAACAGAAGTACGACATGCCTAGTTCATAGAGAACTGCCCCACGTACTGCTGCTGAGGCGCGAACGACTGCATTCCTTGAGGATAGCCGGGATATCCGCCCGTTGGTGCCATTGGCTCCATCATTGAACCTGGAGCCACCGCACCACCTCTCATGCTCATCATGCGTTGGCTGCCGATGAACGTCGAAGCAGACGGATCCGCGCCATTCATGAACCTATAAGTGGGCCTCCACTGATTCAAGAACATTGATACGTCAGGTTTTTTGATAACAATAAGTGAATAAATACGTGTAATCGTATGTTCAATACGCAAAAGAAAATCAATCAATCAGAAACATAATAACTTCAAGGTAGGTGTGGCAATAATCAGTAGTAGATGATCAGGTGAGGGAAAATAAAGCACATACCGCGTTTGCTGCATCTTTTGCATATGCATGAAGTACTGTTGTTGAGACATGGCAGCCGGTCCATTCGGATAGTTTTGATACATCATAGCTGCTGTAACTAAGATTGAATTCAGCGTTTAACGCTAGGAAACTAATAATAAACAAACCTCGCTGTTGCATCATGGCTTTCATGTGTTGTTGATGCTTCTGCATCATTACCATGTGATATTGTTGTGCACTCATTGCACCAGCACCACCACCCATTCCCATCGCCATTTGCTGCTGTTGTTGCGCCTAAATAAGGTGCTAGAGTAAACCAACACTGTTTACATTACATGTGTTTTACTGGAGACGATAGTCGAAGAGAAAACGGGTGAAAGGTATGTGGCACACGACCAGACAACAAGACAACTTGAATGCTTGCCATGCAGTAAGTGCATATACTACAAGTTTCGCGCTAATACTGGTTGTGGGGCGTATATCTGGCGAGGGCGGCTCAGCCGAGCTCCGCGATTGGTCAATTCACGCAACAGGCCAGTCGCAGAGCTAGGTCGCACCACCCTTCCTAGATATAAAGCTCACACCCGTCAACGCTCGACTATCGTCATCTCCGTGACAAAGTATAGAGCTACCGCAAACCTGCATTGCGAGTTGCTGTTGGCTCATCTGCTGCGACGACATATCATAGCCTGGATATCTGTAAACAACGGTATCTAATTATCTAATTATACTAAGCAAAGATAAATATGGCAAAAAAAGGTGGAAATTGACCTTAAAATGAGCCGTAGGGGGGGGGGGGGTTAATAGCAGTACATCACCTCGTCTTCGTGTTTGACTTTTTTTAGCAGATTCTAAATCTCCTCGATGCGCTGAATCCAGCAGAATCCATAAAACGTTACACTTCAATCCCGTTTTTTTTAAACTTTTTTTCGGGACGGGAATTGTCGAGCCGAGTGGATGCGTGAAGTCGTTGATCTTATCGATCGGACACGGAAAGACGTGTTGGCCAAAGCTGCAGCCGTGGCTGGCAGCCAGCTCTCACGCGGACCGCTCCGCCCAAGTGGTCCATGAACTGCACTTCCGGACCCTCAGAAAACGGGGTTTGCGCCACTTTTATGCGTTTCGACGTACATCGTTGGAATCAACGTAAAGAGGAGGTCTAGGGACTGCTGATACTTACAACATACGGAACGAGGTGACACCCTTCAAGGACAAGCGTGAAAACCATCTTCGAAGGAAAGGAGCCGCTACACGAGGTCGGTCCCGGCATAACGTATTGCTTCAGAATAGAATGCATAATGTATTGACTCAGAATAGCAGCACGGACTAGATAGTCTAACTGGAGTTCCAGAATATGCAAGGAAAACGACCTCAAAAAGCTTGTCTGCGTTTCTCCGGAATGAAAGCCACTAATTTAAAGCTCGACAATGAAAGTGGGCTCTAGGTTGAATGCAATGAACGTGTTTCGAACAAAATTGCTTGTTTTCATTGAAAAAAAAAGCACGAAAAGCACAAGTAGAGCTGCGGTGTTTATGAATTTTTGGGTGTTTCATGCCTCCTAACCATAACGGACATCTTTTGTACCGGCAACAAAGAAGAGCAGGATTTGCGCTGCAAGTCTGTTACCACATGTGATGTTACACTACATCTGAGAACAATTAAGTTTTTCGAGAAAAAAAAATCCGACAAAATTCACCAACCTAACACGAACATAAAATGGAACAAAAATATGGAATTAATAAATACAATAAGAGGCAGTAATAATGAAAACTAACCCGTTTATGCCAAATCCAGGATTCATCATGCTTTGTTGTCCCATGAAGCTTGGATCAGGGCAGGCACCCATTATGCCGACACCGGGAGCTGGCGGATACGGATTCGATGCCGTCGGAATCGAACCCTGCTGAGGGTATCCTGCTCCAGTTTGCATTTGCGGGAATGCATTCTGTTGCACCACACTTTGTTGCGAGAACACAGACGGCTGAACAGGTGCGGTATTGAAGCCAGCAGTTTGAGACGATTGCGTCATCGGGAAGGAAGTAGACTGAGCCACACTGGTCGCTGGGAAACTTCCACTTTGTTGTGATGAAGATGCATGAGCGAAGAAGTTGGACTGTGACTGAGAGCCTTGAGTAAAAGATGAAGGCTGACCAGGAGCTGCTGTTTGAGGATATCCATTCGGTTGAGAGGGAGAAGGCTGAGGAAATGATGAGGACTGTGAAGGAGACGTTTGAGGAAAGCTGGTAGACTGTGAGGCTGACACTTGCTGTGAATAGCTAGTTGAATGTGGGGCTGATGGTGTCGTTGCGGCAGCAGTAGGGGTGGATGGAGGATTGCAATTCCCATTGCTTTGTGGTGCCTAGAAAGAAAGAAAGACTAACTGGAGGTTTCTGAAAAAAAAAAACTGAAAAATGGTACAACTTACAGAATGTACAGAATGAACGCTCTGCGGACCTCCGTGTGAGAAGGCAGCAGGAGAAGAAGTGTTGTCTGTCGACGTCACTACTGGTACTTGTCCAGCACCACTTTCTCCGTTGGTGTCGTTGTCGAATAAGGAATCCACAGCATCTGCTCCTAACATCCCTAGACTATCAGTTCGGATGCTTGTCAACATCCGTGTCATGTTGTCTTCATTGACCACATTACATCCAAGATCTTCGGCTGGACTGCGTAAGTTCTGTTCTACGAGAGCTGCGGAGCTGGGACAGGACCCTGCTATAGGTACACTGCCAGAGCTAGCCAGAGCAGGTGGCGTGGGGACCTAAAATGAAACAGAGTGACTTCAAATTGAATCAGTAACAGAATGAAGTGAGCAGAGTAAAAAATGAAGGAGCACGGCAAAATTATAATCCATGGCATTGTTGTCAAAATTAACAGGCTTGCCTTACTTTATCCACACCAACTTGTAATTGTGGCCAAAGGAGAGAAAGGAAGTCACTCGTTCTACTCTATTACAATATGGACTGGTAATGGAAGAACACACTTCACCAGTGCAAGAGAAGATTAATTGATTCTGCTAAAACACATAAAACCGTCCGATGGAAAACAAACAAAATGAAAGTCCCTAAGCTGAGGTAAATCTCACTGGATTAGGAAGCGAACCCAAAAGTACAAGAAGTAACAAGGAAAAACCTCACAGATATGTTGATGACGAGTTACCTATGGTGTGGATTTAAAATAAGCACTCACAATGGTAGAAGAACATAGGGCAATCGGAAGTGGTACCTAGATCTACCCCGAAAAAGGAAAATGAAGGTTAGCTCTTCAGTTTAAGCAGCAGCGATTGTTGAATATCTCCTTTTCTCGTTTCACTTCCTATCACCACATGACAATCGGGAGCTGCACTTAGATCTAACTTGAGATTTGAAGTGATGGAACAAGTTTACTCATCAATTTTTATCCCACCTCATTTAAGTACACGAATGACAACAGAAAGCATCCCACCAAAAACAAACCAACTTCTATGACCAGTTGAAACATCAACTATTTCTACGAAAAGCACCGTCAAAACTGGTTGCTCAGTAGTTCAAGACATTTAACCCGTACCAAAATATGTACTTTCTAAACGATCGCATTGATCCACTGGTAGATCTTCTTATTCCTAGTTGAAACATCAACTATTTCTACGAAAAGCACCGTCAAAACTGTATGTATTATGGTCTGAGGAAGGCGCTAGGCGCTGAAAGCTTACTGGAATAAATACTAACGAAGAAGCTCTCATCGAACACTGATAAAGAAGATAGAACTACATGAGGCTTCACGACAGCACAATATTGTAAACTATGTGTAAAAGAAATGAATAAAAAAGAAAATGTAGAAATGAAACAAACATAAATAAAGACTAAAAGCTAACCTCATTGGGCGATGTCGGACACATCGACGGGCTCGGTCGCATCCCACAGTTATACGGCGTGGAATCCGAACCAGAAAACTGTGTCTGCTGCTGCGGTTGAGGTAAAGCAGGGGTAGAGTCCGAAGAAATCGGGAATTGAGGCAACTCCATCGAAGGAAACCGTTGATTTAGAGTCGAGTCTGCGGTTGAGGTGGATGGCAAAGAAGAACAGGCCATCGGAGGAGGGGCATTGCTTTGCGAGGGGAACGGCCCTCCTCTGAATGAAGGGGTAGATTTAGAGGAAGGAAACTGTCCATTCGGTATGTTGGGTAAGGCAGAACTAGTTGGAAACGATCCGCCAGGATAAGCAGCAGTGTTTGTGAAAGCCGCTGGAGAGAAACCAGGTCCGACGCCTTTCATGGGCTGTTGCTGCATGCCAGGCATCTGAAATAGGACCATGATATGATGATGGCGGACGGAAAATAAACGCGGAGAGCAAGTGAAACAACTCACCATCGTCCCAGGGTAAAAGGCAGCTCCACTTGGTGGATAGGTCATGTTGGGATAACCATCAGCGGACGATTTAGCCATGTCAGACATACCGCAGCCTAAAATCACATGAAATTGAACAGGATGCGTAAAGAATGTGCTAAACAGAACACACCTTCCATCATACGGAAACCTTGCCTCCACTCCTCATGGCCGTAATCGTTAGTGTCAAGGTGGCGCTTCCTACTATCCTAAAACAAATTCAATTCAGCACGACCGGAATAAGCTACTTACGCATTACCAGTAAACTACTCACACGATTATTAATAGGGGTAGATTGGTAGAGAGGTGGAGGCATATTTGGAGTCAACGTGCTGGTGTTCAAAACATCTTTGTGTTTGCCGACACTTTCGGCGCGCTTTTTCGCCTCTTCTTCCAGCCACCTGAAAGAAAATTCCTGGAGAGCTGGAACATATTTTTTACAACATTCCTTAGGAGTGCACTTTGGAAATTTCCATTATGCGACCTCACAGGGGGAAGTAAACAAAAACTTTTCTGAGAAAAAAACTCTTGAAAAATAAAGTTAGATTGGCTCGGTGGGACTTGAAAGTGACACAACACAGCAAAAACAGGCAAAAACGTCACTAACGTTTGTGGTTCAATTTCAAGAGCTCATTCACTATTTTGACAATGGTGGTAAGGATTAGACTAGCTTCCAGGGACTAATTTAGCTAAATAAAAGATATGCTCACACTACGAAAAGTAACGAGAAATAAGCACAGCAAATCATCAGATGCAATTTAGAGTTCGTTGATAAACTAGCGAGTTTGTGAGCCGAACTATAGCTAATAGATCAAGTTTTTGAGAAAGGCGGAAGCTACCTCTTGCGTAGCTCTTGCCGATCATCTCTTTCAGCAGCTATTTGCCTCTGCCTAGCTTCTCCGTAGCGTTCACTAGCCAAAGCAGCACTTCTTTTCCAAGCTTCCATTGAAGCCCGTAATCGATCGCCGTCTGAACTAGGTACCCTGAAGAAATAGAAAAATTAGGTGAAGACATCAAAATTAATGCGGCAATGGGAAAATCAAAACACAACACACTTTCACAACGCGAAGCGTTCGTCAACAAAGTGACTAATACAAAGCGGCAGAAAATAAGGCATACATGGCAAAAAGCAGAACTAAACGAAGAGGAAAGGACAAAACAACAAAACTCACGGCGGATCTGGCGTCGAGGCATTACCGTTGAGAGTTGAGGATGGTGACTGGCCAGACATCATAGCAACCTGCATCCTATAAGTCGATATAAAAACATTTCGAAGTGAGAACCCAGTACGCTTATAATAGTACACGGTGTTGTGAACACTTAAAATGCAAGCAAGTGAGCATCACAATGTGGATGTCTTTGTAAAGGAAGAACAAGTGAAAGAAAGTTCAGATCGGGCCTGCACACCTGAATGCAATGCTGTTGCGGGACCAAGCATAATGCTGGTCCTGGCTTCATACGCATATTCATACAAGCGTTTCAGCTTTGCAAGGAAAACTAGCTTCAACTAATAACACTGCAACTTTAGTATACCAAAACAGGGAATAATATTATTAAACAGAAGATCATGAACGCTTATGACGTCTTCGCACTCGCTGAACAGAGCACATCACTACAAACAAAGGAATGTCCGCGCTGTGTTTGCTGAACACCTTTGCCGACTCATACACAAAGCTAAAGTTGGGTGCCCGCAGATATCAAACCTTCAAGATTTTTATTCCAAGCAAGGCGACCATAGAATAACAACACTAGATTTAAGGAAAAGACTTCCTAATCACGCTAAATTCTCTCGATACGACAAAGTGTCAGCGTAGCGAACGGTTAAGAAATGAATGCAAAGCTACAGAATTCACTGAGGAGAATGCAGTGCAAGAGTGAAAAATGTGGTAGTCAACGAACACTGAGGGGATAAAATTTCAGGTGATGAATACCAGAATGAATAAGTCCTACATGGGCAGCTCTTGTTAGGGCTAGAACTAGCACAAGCGTTATGTACGAGGCAAAGTCTACATTATCAAACTAAACTTATGTGGATGATCCTACAATTCCAGAGCACCTTATTTTCATAACATATATATATATATATATATATTCTTTTTATATCTGGTAGATTTCTACGTAATTCACTATCGTAACCGTTTTCCCATTCACCAGTCAGCGAAGAACGAAGAAATAAGATGTTAGTGCAGATAAAAGTTTGTGCTTGGATAAGAATGTCATCACTCTTGCATATGGGCGAAATTACCGCGCTATCATAAGCTAGAGCAATTGAAAACGAAAATACTTCATCGCCCATATGAGTAGTAAGAGGCTTTCTGAGCAGCCAACATTTCGCCCGATGTTGACTAAGAGATCAAACGATTATTCCATTCCGAACGCATAGTTCACATCAACGAACGAGTCCGTGCATCTGCATAATGGAAAAAGTAAAAGATCTCAGGTTTTTACAAAGTCAAGGATCGGCTTGCAAATTGCACTACTTCCACGGTAGAAGGAAAATGGGAAAAGGGAAGTTACTTCACTTTAATGCACACATACACGCAGCAACGCAACTGCTGCTGCTAATCCCCGAGTTCCCCTTCTTCATGGGAAGATTCCAGCATGGATCGAAAACGAAAGATAGTGTACCGGGAGCATTAAACTCCCAAGAAAAAAGTGAGAATGACAGGAGTGAAATTCTGTAATAACGAATCTCTTCGACCCGTAGAGAGCAGTGCCTCAGCCATATGTAATTATGAAAAGAAGACACTCGAAATGACAAAAACATGTGGCCAACCCAAAATTGCTTGAGAACAGTACAAAAGCTAAACATGAAGGTAACAGCAAACCATAATTTGACTATGTTTTTCTGATAAAGAATCAATCGCTTTCCTCTTTCGATTAATAACAGAGAGGAATCACACGTACTTTAGGAAAAATGTTCCCTCTCACTGACATGCAATCGCAACTGCGCATAACTCTATCAATTTTTGGAAAAAAGAGGAAAAAATAAAGGATACGAACAACATAAAGCAGTGAGGAACTAGACTAAAAGCAATGTGTCGTCCAGAGGCAAAGAGAATGGTAGTAATTGCGGGACATGTGATGGAGGTTGGGTCGAGTGAGCAGCGCTGAGGTTCAGACGCAGACGGTGATCGCAGAATTGTGTGCGACCTGACCCAGTATGACCTCACAAAAACCAAACACGCAAATCACCATATGACCACTAACTATGAATACCGGATTTCCATAACCTAGGTTATCAGAATGAACTATGAGTTGCGATGACTCTTAGCGTAGCGAGGTTCACAGCTTGGTAAACTTGAATGCACGGAACGTTTAAATAACTGCGAATTGCAGCAGTTCAAGATTGAGCAGAATTTAGGCGAGGACAGGTAAACTAAAAGCCCTTGGAATCTGAGAACTAAGGGAGGTCCATACGATTACCCACAGTTTAGCCAAATACTCCTGTGTTTGGCAGAGCATCTTAAACGGGACGAGAAAACATAATAAGAGAATGACAAAACAAGTGGCAACTAAATACAATAAGTAACCACTAGCTGCACAAGTAGGAGAGTGAAAGAGCGAACAGCCGAAATCATCTGCTGCTGACGCTGACTGTGCGACGCTTCAAAGACGCCGCAACCGGAGTGAAATATGGACGCAGACGATTGGTATGAGGTTTTTTTCATCCTCGAAAGGTGATACGACACTACGTGAACATCGTTGTCGTCGCCGACATCAAACTCCGTATCACCATGAGTGGTGCGCGCGTCTAACCGTTGCAGTTCACAGTTCGGGATCTGCAACTCTACATCGGATCTTTAACACCAGAAAACAAACAACTCACAACTATAGATGAAATCCGATGAAGAAAGTCCTCCTGCAGCTAGGATAAAAATTAGTAAAATTGCTTTTACAGTCCAAGACGTGATTATTATGGGACAGCAAGAAAAACTGGCCACTATTAGCATCAAATTCACATTACGCGTGTGCCGTACATTCGGCATTTGCCCAGCACTATTCAGTGAACAATATCAATCCGAATACTGACAACATTTTTTTTTGAAGCTGGGAATGCGTGCTCTATTTTTCAGGATGTTACACCGTTCTTGGTATCGTAACTAAGAAAAACAAGAATTATATAAGTTTCTCATACTCCTAGAAAACAGGAATATCTAAAGTGACAAACGAATCTTGAAGAAAGTGTAGAATGTGATTTAGAGAAAAGAAAAATTGTAAAAGAAAAGTATAGCATTTTGAAGAAAGTACAGAATGGGTTACAAGAAAAGCAGGGGCCAGTGTTGTGACGAAAAAACAAGGTACTGGGAGGTTATCTAAAAGAA
>KN727111.1:3073-19015 GCA_000816745.1 Ancylostoma duodenale
TGGCCGAGAATTTCGAAATTCTCGGCCAAAGGAACCCCTAACTTATGGGCTTTTCGAGGTTTTCGTGTAACTTAAAGTACATCTTTATGCTCAGCGGCTCGAACATGTTCGACTGACGAACTTGGTCCCTGAGGTGAAACACTGCCTTTAAGCTGATTAAGGATACTTCTGTCCCTGAGCCTCATTCGAATGTATTGGAAGCACATCGGAACGACTGAACTCATTTGACGAGAACGTGACTTTCACGCTTGAAGAACCCGGAGATAACGGTTTCCTTCAATTTTTGAACGCAAGAATTAAGATCATTTTGGGAAAACGGAATATTTATGGTATAAGAAACCTCGTCTTCCAACATTCTGGTATAAGAAACCTCGTCTTCCAACATTCACGTAGCGCGCACCCCGCCTTTGTAAAGGCAAATATGGTGCGGAATCTGCTTAAAACAAAGGATAAGCTATGCACGACAACTGAAGTGACGGTAGAGAACAGTGTTGCTCGCATACTCGAAGAAAACGGGTACCGTGCGGATCCTCCGGAGACATGGCTCCTTTACTCGAGCAAAGATGGTATGGCACTTGTTCTCCCATATGTGGGAGATGGCCCAGCCCGAAAATTGAGCCGCGCTGCAAAGGAATCCGGACTACCCATGAAGCTTGTGTACCGTGCACCTTTCACGTTGAAAGACTTTCTCACATCCTCTCGGATCTCGCCTGTGTAGACCTAATAATAGTCTATCATCATTCGAGACTGCACATGGTGACATTCATTGTTCCAAGTAGTTGGCAGTGTAATAGTGCGGCATCAAAGCACTCTCGGAGTAACACTTATTGAGCTGATTCTCGGCAGTGTATGGCTTCCGCGTTTTGTGCTTGGAGCGACATCGAGATTCTAGCATAAGATGGAGGGGTGCTTGGTGGGCTAGACGTAAGATGATTCGTAGCCAACCTCTCTGCAGACCTTTGAGGACAGCGAGTAACCGAACGTAAGGTCAATAAAGTGTTCCATCCAAAAAACCTCGAAGGCACAGAAGTCAAACACAAGATCAACGTTGCCGAGGTTTCTAAATAAGAAAATGTTTGAATTATTAGTCAACATCCCTAATGAAGCCGTAGGACGGTTCTGTGCTCCGGAACCGCTCTCTGTGAAGCAACTTGCTGTTCTTGTGCATGTTATTGTCTGTACACCCGAACATTATCCGAACAGTATCTCATACACATACATACGGCTGACGAGGAGATGCAATAAGCAAAAAAAATTCAGAATGCCAACAAGATGGATCAGGTGCTCTGGAATTTTTTACCATGGAGGGCCCCGCGTTCACCTTGGATCGTGGTGGACCCGTGGTGCCCTAATTCCTAAAACAGATCCGCTTATCTCGCTATGTGGACCTCCCCATTATCGCTGTTTCCCAGAGGAGTGATGGCAAGAAAAACATCAAAATCGAAGCAACATAGTGTGTCGACAAGAATGACTAGGTGGATAAGAAAGCAGATTTCTAAGACAGCATTCGGTATGAAGAATAGGTTCGAATCCTGAGGGATGAAAAGGCTGCGATAAAGCATTGGATGGAAGGCAAAGAGTTTGCATTTTTCTTTTCGGACATTCTAACGTTGATATCTTCTTGTCTACAAGCTGCCACGAGCATGTACGCGCAGATAGGGTTGATTTTGTTCAACAGTCAAATACGAGATTTGAAGAGCGCGTAAGCCGAGAGCATTGACAGTGCGAAACGACGACAATTACATGGGGACCCGAGGATAACACTTCGAGTCACCGGAGGATCGCCGTTGGGTCGCTCTGTGTCATTTTCTGAGAAATGGGCGGAGAAAACTGCAATTGAGAAAGAGCGCAAAGACTTATGCTAACACCCAATACTTTATCCAGCCGGATGAACGCGCTGAAACCGTTGTGTAGCTGACGTTCCCCTATCTAATAAACACGCGTCTGCACATGCGAGCATCCAGTCGTTTCATTGCCGGATATCTTTCCGGTTCATATCCGGTTGAAAAGCGTACATTTCCTTTTGCAAGAACGATTCGTGTTGTTTCTCGTCACTGTGCCGCATTTGCACCAATGAATGAACGCGTGCATGGATTACTTATGCTGAATAGTTCAGTGAATGAAGATTAGTGGGAACGGGTATACATTCGGTGTTTTTCCTCACACTGCTAAATATGTAAGACACGGGCCTTGGTGATTTTGTTCATTTCTCACACGGATTCTAGCATTTCAACGTGACAGTATGATTTTATAATTTTATTAGAGTCATCGATTCTTCCCTTCTAAATTGGCTATTCACTAAAACCTCGCCGGGAACTGGCACATATTGGTGTTGACGGCACTAACTATAAATAAATTTGTATTTGGCTGATACCATCAATTTCATTTGTTTTCCCCAAGTTTTTCTCTTGGGGGCGGTCCAATATTAGAGCACAATAGGGTCCTATCTTGGTTAATTCCTCCAACTTAATAAAGTCATTCAGAATCAAGCCTTCTTTGCACTTACAACATCATTTTCAGGAAGGAACAGCCAGATACGATCTTGATGATGATGAGGGCAAATATGCAGCCGCCTTGAGGGTTTATTTTGAAAAAACTGTTGTCTTCGAAAGTATTACTAGTAAGAACGAATTTGCTTCTCCTGAAATTTTATTAAAAACACTCTAAAATCTGAAAAATCTCTTTTGTTTTTCCTGTTTGCTATTCCATTGAAAAAAAAGGCATCATCTATTATACAAACTCTCACAGAAGATCTTGTCGAGATGTAGCTTCAGCTATTCGTATAGCTGGTTGTAAGAGGATGACCTGCCCCGACCCAGCAGTGTAACGCCACCAACCGGAGCACCCGTTGAAAAAAGCGTGGTGCCAGCTGACCCCAGTCAGTCGCCTGCTCCTTGCAGCCACGCCACCAGGCTGCTTCCAATCCCCATCCCCCCTCCTCTTTGACTATGTAAATATATAATATAATAAATACTATTTTAAGATCTTATATACATATGAACTCCCCTCAGACCTCAGGTAAGACTTGAGCTCGTCTTATTCCTGACATGGAAGTCCCGGGAAGATTTTTTTTGGAGATCAATTTTGGAATATAATTTAAATTTTTCTTGAAACTGGGAAACAAATTCTCCCCCCTCCCTCCCCCTTATTCAATCTGTCTAAGAGAGCCAGACCAACGACTCAAAAAGAACGAACAATGTGTGAGTTATTTTTTCACTAACACTAATTATAGAATGCCGTGAATCTAACAAAAATACTATTCGATACTGAGAAAAGAGTAGAAAACCAAAAAAAGTACACTCCACGCGAACGAGATCTTATTGTTTAGAATAGTTTATACAAAGTAATTTATTTAGTTTTAGGTTAATAAATATTACGAATCTCGAATATTTTATGTATTCCTTGCAACTCATAACGAGCGCCATCGAGATAGTAAGGGAAATTTGAGCAGTAAAGATATTTAAGTCAGTTTAGTAGTTTAATAAAGTTAGTTTTTTTTTATTACACCAAGTGTAGGAGTATTTGTCCTACATAATATATTATAATAGAAACTCCCTTTATAATCCACTTCGTTATATTTTATTTTATTTTACTATTTTCCAAACCTACTGATTGATTTCGAAATAAGTCAGTTTTAGTGGCGTTTGAAGTTAGAGGAAATTATGTTCGCTAATTATCCTCATCTTTATAATTTTTTGTATACATTTTTATATCCAAAGGTCGTTGCGTACGCCGTCGATTTAAGTACAAACGACAAATTTTATCAATCATTCAAAAAAAAATCGTTCACACTCTTCATTCCATCATTTTTTTTACTTTCTCTATTAACATTACTTTTAACTACTCAGAGGACTCGTTCGCATTCGCTAGCATATTTTTAAATGGATTCTATGGTATCCTCTGCCCACTATTCGAACGTTACTATTATTATTCACTATACGATGACGTATGTGTGGCATAGGATACACTTTAAACCCGCAGTCACGAGCGGATGGCCGGCACCCTGAGCAGATCCTGAACAACTGCTCGCCCCAACCCACGCGCGTTGTAACTTTCCGCGCTATTTCTTAAGCCACAGCAGGTTGAGTGTAAGAGACAACCCTCCGAGGATCGTATCACCCAAGACAAATTGGTTTGTTGTTGGCAGCTGTAGCACAGTTGCGCGACAGCCACCTCAGTGACCCAGAGCTCCATAAAGAATAATGTCAGCCTGGCAGCTGCGCTACAAACTTTCACGCTATTTGTTGATGCTGAGTTAGTCTAGTGTAAGAAGACAGCCCTCCAACGCTCCGACAATCTGAGAAGCAACAGTTGCTAAATTCTGTTGTACAAAGCAGCCACAGCCGCCTGAAGCCTTACCAGGTACGATTAAGCGAATAGACAGCCGCCCAAAGCCTTGACAATTGCAACATCATATAGCGATAACAACGCCAATGGAAGACGTCATGTTTGTCATAGCAGATGAACAAAGCTTTAACAGCATGCAATAGCAGCACAGAAGTACTGAATGAAGTGGAACAGTAGTTACTATTTTTCTTTACTTGGAATATTTTTTTATCGCGTCGTTGTTTCCTTGGAAAGCGTTAATCTGATTCTACGCAATAATTTTTGAAATTATTTCCGCTTGAAGAAAGCAGAAAGTTATTGATCACATCAGTTTGAGCGGTGATAGTACACAGTATAATTAAGAGTGCACTAATTAATTATACTTACTATGGGGACTCATTCATGCTAGTTGATGGTGTTTTCCGAAAAAAAAGTTTCAACAAATATGCGATTTCAGTGTAACTAATAAAATTCGTTAATAATTTTCTAATAATATATTTAATTTTTTGTTCTCATTGTAACCAATAATATTTTATATAGTAATAAATTAGTTACTAACACATTTTTTTCACTTCCAATGAAAGCATTTGAAATTTCTTCAGGTCTAAATATACTCTGAAAGTAATAGTTTCAATTGAAATGAAAAAAGTGATTTAGGCAAATTTTATTTTGAATACAATCTTTCAAAAACAAATTTTTATTATAGATTTCGACTTTGCAACTAATTTTAATACTTTATAGCACTGAAAACAATTTTTTCTATTACGGTAACTTACTCTATCCCAATGTTTTAATAGTTTTATTTCTAAATTCCTGCCAATAGCATTCAATAATCTTACAATCTTGAAAAATTTAATATTTTTATAATCTTAATGTTTCGATAAATCAGAAAAAGAAAATGTGTTTTTCATTTTATAAAACAACATTCAATTTTTTTCATTAGAACTACTGGTTCGCTGAACTCTACACTCCAAGTGAAAAAAATGCGAAAGCGCCACTTAGTGACAACCACTTCGATTTCACCTCTTAGTTCGATCCTACTTCGAAGTAGCGGTATATTTTCAGCAATATTTTGGTTTCTTTCAAAAACATCTTCCCACATTAGGAGATGCGTTGCCTTTTTACATGCAAGTTTCATTGTTCTAATGGGTTAAATTCAACTATTTTCCGAATTAAAAAAGAGCTGTCACAATCACAAAGAATGTCTGCTGGAAAAAAATTTCGATGGAAAACCTCCAAAGTTCCTATTACGAGGAAAAGAAATGAAGTGAATACACTGAACAAAGCGCTCATTGTGATTACATACAAGCATCTATCCTTAAATTAACATTTTGGTATGTAAGTTTTTTTTCTCGCAGAGAAAATCGTGAAAGCTCCCTGATTCACTCATTTGGCACCTTCACCCCTCCAAAAAGATACATGCTTTTCTTATTTTCACCGCCAGCTACAAACCATAAAAAGTTGAGCGAAAATGTAACTCGGATTCAGTACCTCAAACGGAGAAAAGCCGTAAATCTGCAGTTTGTTGAATTTCGTGATACTTTTTCAGGTTTTCTGTTGTTTCCAATTTGAGTGCGGTAATTGAGATATTTGAACGAAAAATGAAAAAAAGTTCGTTTAATGTTATTCGTAAAATGTGGAGTATGTTGTTTGTCAAGTTTTTCCTTGGGATTTTTCCTCCTCCTAATAAGATAACTTTAGAATTTACACCCAGTTTGTAATTTTGATAGAATTAAAATCCCACATTACACTGTCAAAATCGAATTCTTTTCACGAACTTCTCTAGAAATGCCTCTAAAGAAAATTCATTCCGTACGCGCATACAAAAAACAATGATGAGACAGTAACACTTCTGAAACAAGGTTGATTTCATTAGATCTAAGTGAAACAGTGACTATAAACAAACTCCGGATGAAAAGCAATGTTAAGGCTAATAGTAGTATCAAAAATGCTCTGGATAAAAATAAAAATTTCTACGATTTGATATCTAGTTGATGAAACTATTTGTTTTTAGGGCTGTAAACAATTTGCAAGGCTCATAAATATAGCAAGAGTGGCCATTTTTTTAAAACCTTCTTTCTTTCTTACGGAGGAAGAAACACAACCACCTCAATAACCTTTGGACAAATACTGTATTTGCATGGATGCACCGATCAATGCATGGATCACTATTAACAAACAATTTGTCCTCAACTGTGCATTCCATGCGCTATCAAATCTTGGAGGAAATCAACTGATAATGACGCCATCAATTTAAAGTCATCTTTTCTGCAAGTTCATCGAAACACTTGCTAGAACATCCAAGTATTTGTATCTTTGCAACATTTCCATGCGCCACTGTTTTCGGAGAACAGTATAAGAAGTGGAAATAAAGAAAGAAAATGTTTTCAGAGGACATTTTCCCAACAAAAATATTTTTGAAGACAACCTAGCAAAATAAAGACCACCACGAGAATCTACTTTTGAACCGATAGAATGGAATGTTCTTTCGGACGGTATCACATGTGTTTTGTTCTTGCATTGTGCCAGCATGTCTGGTATGTGAATGGGAGAACATCACTACAAGAGTTCCGAGCAGTTGCAAATGCTCGCACCCGCACAAACTCCAGAGAACCACAGTGCATAACAAGGATCACATTACCGAGACAGGTAGCGATTTTCACTGCTTTGTGAAGGATACTTCTGCAAAATTCGTGTTGAACTCGATTCTGTAGCGAATCTTCTTTAAAAAAATCCAGCGGAAGTGTTCTGCACTTGTTCTCAATGTAACTGTAAGATGATCCTGTCCGACGGAGATGTATTACTTTTGCTTCATTGTACTAAATGCCCTTTACTGGCTAATGTTTCCTTTATAAAAACATCAAGCTGTACAACACATGGAAACATCAGAAAAGACAAAATTTCTTTCCAAGTTTGCATCACTTTCAGAAAATAGGGATCTACAACTTTCAGTTATATTGAAGCAATAACAGGAAGATTGATAACTGCACCACTTATTTTTTTTTGTAAACAAAAAAAATTGTTATCAATCTTTCTAGGTGAGTTTGTCTTCAAGTATCTTTTTGTTATTTGCCGCATCGCAGCGAGTAAAACAATATTCTTTGGATAGGCGGTTCAAAGAAGTAATTTAGCAATAAGCAGCTCAAAACCAAAGTTTTTGGAACAAAAGAAATTACGCCCCTATGCTGCACGAAAATTTGTGTGCAGTGTCAAGTTCAGCATATGATTCGATAATTCAATGTATTTACAAAGATTGAAAGCAAATTAACATATTTGCTCATGGAATGTACACCTAAGGATTGCTGGTTCATTTTTTTTCGCAAAAGTGCTGACTCATTAGATGATAATTCACGTGTAATTTTTGTATTGTTGAATTATTTCGAAACTTTGACACAACTTTTATATTATGTTATGAACTCTTATGCAATTGTCATTCAATTTAATTATGAATGTCTTCTTTTTTTTGGTGTCCACGAAAGATATATGGATATCCTTTCTAATAATACTCATGTGCGTTTTTTGTAACCTTAGCATTATGAATTTATGTGCCACAACATTTTTACTTCGTTGTAAATTTTTTGTACTACTTTAATCTCTTGTGAGAGTCCATCCGAGCACCTTGGGAGAATGCTCTTTTAGCTCTCCAATGTATCAGCAGCTAATACCTATCTACAAACATGCCTGCGTCCTTTGGCATCTCCATATCACCACCGTCATCACCATTCAAATGTTGTTCTCTCATCTATACGGCACTGATGACATCTTTGTGTACTAACGTCGCTAGTAACGAGCTTTCTCATCGCCCTAGGGTTGGTGAAGGTCGTGACTGCTGCCCCAGTTCACCGAATCCAAACCCTCGCAGTGCAATCCCTTGCTCGATGCCTCGATAGAAAACGATGTCCGCAACCTCGATCCATTGCACAAGTGCCAGCCGCCAGAACACAAACTCGGGGACGAGCTTACCGAAGGAATGGAGATGTCGAGATGTAGCTTCAGCCATTCGAATAGCTGGTTGTAAGAGGATGACCTGCCCCGGCCCAGCAGTGTAACGCCACCAGCCGGAGCACCCGTATAAAAGAGCGTGGTGCCAGCTGACCCCAGTCAGCCGCCTGCTCCTTGCAGCCACGCCACCAGGCTGCTTCCAATCCCCATCCCCCCTCCTCTTTAACTATGTAAATATATAATATAATGAATACTCTGTTAAGATCATATATATACATATGAACTCCCCTCAGACCTCAGGTAAGACTTGAGCTCGTCTTATTCCTGGCAAGCTCTAAATATGATGTGAAAACTTCTAAAAAAGGCTTGTTCATGGTATGAAATTTCGGCCATTAGTCTACTAATATCATACCGATGCAATGAATTGAGAAAGCGGAAGAAAAACTGGAGGGAATAGGGAGATAGAGAGAAGAATGGGGTGGAGGCGTGGGTAGAAAAGCCAGAGGACGCGGGAATAGATTTCCAGTAACTGTAGAAAATACTTTTTTTAAATGGAGAACGCCAAAAAAACTGCCAAAACATTTGATATTTGAAAAATGAAGATAAGCCCATTTTCCTGGAAAATAATCGATATAAAATAGAAATGTTCTAAAAATTGACTGAAAATTGACCACGTTCCTCGCAAATTTTCTTACAATTTTATTTATTACTGCCCAATCTGTATGATAGTCAATTTTCCCTAACGATTTCTTCAAAGATACTTTAAACGAGAAGTGATTTTATACAGAGAATAATTCCTCGGTACCCGTTTTCAGAGAAGTTTCTCGCTGATCGGATACTATCTCCGTACATTCTTGGTATCCTATGTGAGGTGATCGATAATGCAGTTGCAGTAAGGTGGATACCTGAATATTTGCTAGAAGGCGATGACCCACGTTACCACGTTGTGTAGGTTGCATTGTAATTTGTAAGCCTTCTACTGCGCTGAAGCTTGGCATTTGAGTCACTTTCTATGCACATTCTATTAATTTTCAGTTTCACTGCCGGATTTAGAGGGAAGAAGCTGATGGAATTGGAAACGACTGAACAAACAGCTGTATTTACTCTTTTGAAGATTTGCTGTTCGTGTACTTTTCAGATAATCTAAATAGCCAGTTTTCAGTTTTTCCCGAATTTGACAGAAAACGTTGGCGTATATATTGAGGTTGGACTTATGGTTGATGGAAAGTTAACGTCTTCGAAATATAGAAATCTTGGAGGTGAGGATAGGTGACGGTTCTAATCGTATTCTGAACTACTCAGTTGATTTCAGTACAAACGTTGATAGAGGAAAGTGACCAAGTAAACAGCAACTGATACCTAAAATGCAGGAAATTCTAAGCACATTTAACAAAACTGCCATTTAACTGCATACTTACAGATATGCTGTTTTATTTGTATAGCAAACAGGGGCGTGAACTGTTTATCCGCTACTTCACTATTTTGCTCCAAAAAAAAGCAAAAAGAGTACCGTTCTGTCAAAAAAAGAATGATCTATATGGATATCTACTGCACATACAAGAACGATTTCCTTGCGGGAATATGAAAAAGAAGCCTTTCTCTTCATTTTTTCTTATTACGGGCAAGAAAAATGCCTTTCAAATTTGATTACACTGAATCTGTATTAAAAACGTATTAAATCATTTCAAATCCCAACTGAACCTGGATAAACATATCCACCGCGAAGCTGTTTATCTGGACATTTCGAACAAACACCTCCACAATGAAGCTGTTTATCTGAATTGACCTCTCGACCGTTGGAGGTGTGAAAAGGCATCATTCATCTGTGGATAAACAGCTACACACCCGTCAACGCTGCATGAACAAAAATGTCGCTCTAACGCGGATCGGTAATGCTTCGATAGAAACCTCTGTTAGATCAAAAGCCATTTCAGGATGGACAAATAAATGTCTAGACTTCTTGGTAAGCCACACACTAGGTTGATAATTGATTTATTGGCTAACGTTTCGGCAAATCGCCTTCTTCAGAGCCTGAAATGGGCGATACGAAATGTAACATATCCGACCAAATGTCTCTTCAACTAAGCAGGGAAAAAGTTCAAAGGTCAATTTTCGATCACTGGCTAATCTGCGTGGCCAAAAACTCACCTTTCGAGTGCGCCGATGGAATTATTATTCTTCGTATTGCAGTAGTGGAGGAACCATAGGTAACATTACATGGTGGCTTCACCGGAAAAGGATTAGTTGGTGGATTATCCCTGTCTAACAGGTTTTTGGGAGTTTTCCCCAATGTCGATGGCGTAGGTTGGGGTCTGTTTTGGATGAAAGCCTGGTCGTCTTCCGACTGCTCAAACGAATATCTGATCGATTGCTGCTGATTAGCGTTTGTATTATAAAAACATAACGCTGGCGCGTGTGGAGCTGTGGTAAGAGATTCGCTGCGCACGCACACGGTCGATGGTTCGATCGTGCCCCTGGCCAACCAAGCCATCCATCCCTCCGGGGTCGGTAGATTGGTGCTAAAGGGGTCTGGGAGGATGAAGCACTGACTTGGTACATCGGATGCCCCCCCCCCCCCTCAAGTCACTGTATGGGGCACATACGCACTCGAGGCCTCCACGATTCTCAGATGAAGTCGGATGAGTGGCGCATCCCTCGTGACGGGATTCATTAACGCCGACCATTTTATCCTTATGCTTTAACGGTGGCAAACCCCATCACGTTGCCACCAATTTGCTTCACAGTCGCATCCATAGCTAGTTTTTTTTTCTTTTTTGGAACTTCGATGAACCCCTTATCGCAATGTTTAGATGTTGCGATTTGGTTAAATTGCACACTTTATTGCTCTTTTTTTTTGGAATTCGCTTTTGTTCTATTTTTGCAAAATCTTTTACCCTCTGTACTGAATACATACATAGTTGTGCTAAAAAAGGAAGAATCACTGCGAATGCATGGAGAAATTAGAAAATGCCTTTAGATTATTTGCAATCCGCTACGGTGCATGCATCTTTTAATAAAACAAGACCGCGATGCTTGACAATAGTTTGGAATGCAATTATCTCAAGAGATCTGTGGATGTTTAGGTTAGTTAGGCCTTATATGTAAATTGTGAGTGCTATATAAGTCCTTATATTATACGTTGCTTACGTCAAACTGATTCTCGTCCACAGCGTACTATCTCATTAGGCATACGTCATGTCCAAGGTCTGGCAAGACTTCTCTGGAAAAGATATTCTCACAAAATTAAGCTTTGTAAACCATGTCTCGCTCCGTGTCCAAACTCTCCTATGAAGCTTTCCTCGTTGTCTCCACTTTAAACTTAGCATTAAACTTTACAAAGCAAAACTGTATAGCTAGATTTGTGCGATTTGGCGATGGAGTTCTTCGTAGAAGTCCTCGATTTCATCAGCATTGGCAGCCGACGTGAGCACATATACAGCAACGACCTTTATAGTAGATGTTCTGTCGACAATAAGCTAGCTCCAAGATAGCATTTCTGTTTGAACAATTTCTATGAACACCCTTCGACTCGTTGCGGAAGGTAACACGGTGAGATCGACGCCACCAACATTGTTCTTCGCTGCACCAAGCATCCCTTGACTGCTGCAGCTTCATTTCACGGATATCTCCTTTTTACGCCCTGTTTCGCACATTGCTACAATGTCGATCTTGATGTTGTACAGGTCATCGAAGAAGATGCTCAGTTTTGCTGGAGTATTTAGAGTAAGTCCTTAGGTTTGTACGTTCCAAGCTCATGCCCATTGAACAATAAAATGTGCAAGTTCCTCGACACTTCGTCTAACAAAAATTCACAATTATTAATTATTAGCAGCTCGTACAAATAATTGTTACAGGAACTTCATTCATATTGAAAGAATTCGCGATGGTAAAAGTAAAGAGGTCACTAAGTTGATGAACACATCGAAACAGGTAATTTATGAGGATTGATATGCTTGTTTTCACTTGCGGACATAACAAGTCTCAGCTAAAAATGTTGATTTCGATTTGCTTTATCGTTGTGTCATATGAACTTTGTATGTAGTAGTTCATCATTTTAGATTTTTGCTTTGAAATGAAATAGGCTTCCCTAAGTATTACACAGAAGGTGCCATGAATGAGCTGGACCGAAAGAGGTGCAGTAGCTGAATTTCACATTGGTCAGATGCTGACCGTGCGGAAGTATTCAGAAGTTATATTCTTGAGCTCCGGGGTCTACCGTATCCCAACAGTGTGAGCGAAAATAATGGTAACAGCAATTCCGATCCCCCACTTCTAACTAGTTTTGGAGTGCTCCTGCTAAAAAAATATGCAGTTGAAACGAAGGTGTGCAGTCCAGTAGGACAAGCAAAGTCATCGAAAAATACCATTTCACAGTGCCGGGAGCGTTCACGTGTACAGAGTGGTCCGCATGTAGTGTGACGGGCGAAAGAAAATTCATTTTGTTTGTCCATGATTCCTTGAACCAAAGAAAACAGTAAGGGCATCGATTGGTTCTTCCAACAAGGTTGGGCACCAACCCACGACGCGAGGAAAACTATGGAATAGTGTGAGACCAATCTTCCGAATTTCCGAACGAAGGAAATGCTGTCACTGTTGAAAAGAGCCGTGGTACAAACGAAAGATGGACGAAAGAGATGTGCGCGTTTTCAAGAATCTCCGAAAGAGATTAAGCGCTTGTGTTGAAGCAAAATGCAGTAATCCTGAATATGATATGTGAGATCTTGTGTAGAATTTCTGTGTCTATTGAATGAAAGTAAACAACCCCTACTTGAATGGATCGGTGCAAAGCTGTGGGTAGTTTTTTTGCGTCACATTTCATGTGGACCATCCTGTACATGTGAAACTGTACAGTATGCGTCAAAATTATGGGTACCGTCCGTACGCTGAGAATTAGCTAAACTATTCGCAATGCTGCCACTGTGAGCAGTCGACCATTTATCCACCCGCTACGAAGGAACACCACGCGAATGGAGAGAACACTCCGACCCAACACGCCGTCGGCTGGCGTGGTTCGTATGCACACACATTTCGCAGACTGCATGTATCTCAGTAATTTCACCGTCAGTTGAGTTCGAACTTCGCTGCTCTTAGCTGGTTTGAAACCTGTTCGATGTACGTAAAGTCCAATATTATCGAGCTATCTGTATGAAGAACAAGTTGGGAAGCCTTACGGATTCTGATAAGGACCTCAAGAAGAAAGGGCTGAAGAACGTGGAAATGTGCTCAGGAAGAGCAAGTATACAGGAGTGGCGAATGGAGATACTGAAGGAACTGCGGAACTCTTCGCAAGTAAAGCTCGATCTGTTTCGTGCCGTCGCGATGTGGAGTTTTTGACGAAGATAAAGATGATAAAGGTTCGCAAACTTCTAGTTCTTCCCGGGATTTCTTGAATTTTTCCTTTAGTACAATTCTTCTATTTTCTGGGTACTACATAGCACCCGTCGATTTTCGCCATGGAGCCGCTCTAAACTAATCGTTCTACCGTTATCACATAGCCAATATTTGGAAAGGGGAGCGAAGGGCTTTGTGGCCCTTCAAAGGTGTCCAAGAGCTTCACCTTAACGTATTAGTGCCCTGGTAACGGTAAACGACACTTTTGTCCACTGGAAATGTCGTTTCTGAGAAAATCCGGCCAAAATCGAGAAGAAACTGGATGAGACAGATACGCCCGGACAAGCCCTTTCCATCAAATCTCGCGTAAAACGAACATTATGGAGGCGTCATCATGAGCAATCGTAAGGAAAGTTGAAGAGGAGCTTCTAAAATGAAGATAAATATCACCCGGTCGTGGAGCCTGTGGGAAGATGCAGGAATAGTGCTGCCAAAACTTTCCCCGATTGTCAACCTCAGTTTGTGGCCTACCAACTCCCTCGAGGTTTGCTCACAGGGTGACTCTAACCTGTAGACTCCAACCCTAAACCAAATGTATGCTAGAAACCACATATCAGCATTGATGTGTTTAATGTAACTCCTCAAAAAACTTCGAGAAAAATGATGGGGAGTACTTACGTGCAGCGACCAACATCTTCTCGGGAAATCTGAGGGCCCTGCGTCGATATCGTTTCCTATTAATATATGTATATGCGCTAGGGTCCATAAAAGCGAATCGAGCAAACTCACGTTAATTTGTTCTTTTATAAAAACAAAGTCGGATATAAGTTGTCATCTGTTGTTGTTTTAGATAGGAAATATTACATACAATGTGGACAACGATGCATCAACGTACGTGGTTGTTCTCAACACCTGTTTCAAAGAAGACTGTCTCAAAGAGAGGCGCTCCGGTAAGTACTGTTGCTAATTGTGCTGGTGGCTTCTAAAGAGATTCTTCTGAGCGAAGCTATTTCTTCCCCGTCTTCTCGGCAATCTCCTTTTTTTCATTCTTGGCTTATTTCACTGGGGATAATAAAGTGCAAGAGCAGCTAATCATTTCACTTCTGCTCAAAAGATATGACAATAAACTTGTGGTTTTCATAAAAATAGCTTTTTTTTCTAAGATATCCTGAGAGCCACGAGTAATTCTTTTTACAATTTGTACTATTCCCTTCCAGAAAAAATTTGCCGCGTGCTCCCGCCCAAGGTTTTTTTCCTTGTCATGAAGATCGTGAACTCATTCTTGAATGTCACAAATTAATCAAATGCATGGGTTTTCGTAAAATGCTTGGTTATCCTGATTCTCAAAATTTGTAAACAAATTGATCAGCTGTCCTATTTGCATTATTTTAATATAACAAGTGACCGCCTATTTCAGACAAAATTGAAGTGCCTTCAATACAAGAAGTTACAGTGAAGAATTTTGAATACGCCGCAATCGGTAGTGAGATCATATTCTCATGGGAAACTGTTGGATCCGAAAGCGGCGAACATGTCATCTACTACACCAGGTTATAAAATTGCTCCTTGACTACTCCTTGACGTCGCAAAAGTTATGCCAAAATATGCAAGTCAACCCCTTTTCTTCCACAGTTAGAATCAATGCCTATATTGATCAAACATAAGGTTTGTATATGCTTAAAACAGTCATGGCATAATCGCGGCATGGTTCTAGCGCAAAGGGATTCCCTATCGTAAACGTAGAAAATCATCCGTACATCAAGGTATGCGCACAAGCAGAGCCTAATCGCATTTTTGCATTTGAAACGCCTGTCGATTCATGTCAACTCGACATGCCCACTCAGTAGAGCAACGATATTCGTAGAATGTTTCAAAAATGTTTTTGACCTGCACTTTGGAGCCAGTCTAGCGCGGCCGTATGGGCTCTTTGCTCAGAGATGGTGTGCTGCTTCCCAAATTGTTGGTCGATTCGAAAAGAAATGTTTAGCATGATGACCGGCATCAGCTGATCTAGAACTTGCACTGCGAAAATGCCTCCCACCAATGCTCAGAACTTGCACTCTGAACTCTTCCAAATTGGTTCCCGCTGCACCACACGGCACACGGCAGGGCAGGGGTCGTAGCACAAGCAAAGTTAATCGAATGGTATATTCTCACCGCCGAACAGGGAGATCGTCATCATCCGCGGCAGTCCTGGGAGCACGCATGTGCGAGACGCTGATTTCACCGCTCTGGAGTGCGATGATCGCCATGTTTTGGTGACTAGATAGTGTGCGTTGTGGAGGAGAGACGCCGAGTGAAGTACCCGGAGCATCTCACTCGGAGTATGGTGATGGTGTGAAG
>KN727112.1:0-20407 GCA_000816745.1 Ancylostoma duodenale
AAAAAAAAAAAAAAACACAAAAAAAGCGAGGAACGAGATTATACACTAAGCTATTTTGGAGATCGCCTACCTCTGTGGCTCTCAGATTTCTCTCAGTATTGGATTCCTAATCGACAGGGCTCTGACTGAGGTACGTGTAGAACTTGGATTACTATCCACAGGGACCTCTTCAGCGAGGGAAATTCCCAGCTTTAGCGCGATTTAAAAAGTGACCTTCAAGAAAACCAGTAGCGACAGAGTTGATGGAATAGTAGATGTTACAGAAAAATGTCGAGCCCGCATTTATTACAACGAGCTCTGACAATGACAAATACTGATGTGTGTGACAACTTCCAAAAAGTTACTGATTTCATGCACCGCACTGTTAAGAGTTGAGAGTTCTCATCAAGCTGAAATCATCTACGTATTTTTTCAAGTCGAATTCAAGGTGAATTTTCTACTCATATGACTATCAGGCGACTGTTCACGCTGACATTTGTCACCCTCGGCAACTGTTGAAGCGTGTTTTGAGAGCTTTAGTCACCAAATCTCTATCCGCGAAATCTCCTCGTAGCTCTCTAATGATAAAGCACAAACTGAGGTAAAAATTTTTCCTCGAATACACCGTCCCACCCCAGAATCATTTCTGAGATTATCACATTAAAAGAGTCTCTAGTAGCCGATGATCAGAATAGTATGCGTGATGTCACAACTGTCAAAATCCCCTCCTCGAGCACCAACTTTTGGGTATCTTGTGGGAGAAGCCAAGGCGGAATAACAGGGTATCAACATCATTTACTCCCTCACTCGTCATAGATGGAGCGCAGTTTCTATTCCATAGGGGTATGGATGAAGAATTCTCAGAATGAGTACGAATCTCATCAGGTGCGCTCCAAGGTGTGAGCCTTGGCCCTGCCCTCACCTAAGCCACTGGTGGGCAACGTTGTGTAAACCTTAAAGGCACTGTCTCACCTCATTTTCGACTTTGGGATATCAGCAGAATCGGGACCTGCTCGACGCGCTGAATTCAACAATGTCTGTGATTCCTGATAAAACTGTCGAAAAACCCTTTTTAAGGGACGAATCCAATTCGGCGCGGACGAGTTTCTCGGAAAGGAAGTGCATGGCTTCCCTTACACCTCAGGTGATCTCATTGACCGCACAGGTGGTCCGCCTGTGGCAGAGTGCGAGGCACCTCGTACACCTCAAGCACACCGGCCGAGAATTTGGCCGAATTCTCGGCCGGTGCGCCTGAGGTGAGACACTGCCTTTAAAGCCAGCACTCACGGAAATTTTTGGGTTCAAGATTTCGCGGTATATCGGGGTTTTTGGGGACGATAAACTCATCGACAACAATGAAGTAGCGTGAAACAAGCAAAAAACACAGAAAATGATGGCGGTATTTCATGTGTGTCCACAGCGCGGACGAGTGTTCCGTGATGGGTCCCGCCACGAAACCCTGCAAATGGTGCGAATTTCGTAAGAAAGCGTCCGCTGAACCGCATGCACGCACCCTGTCAACGGCGTTAGTTGGCGCGACGAAGCCATTTTTATCCATATCGGCAGATGTGTCCACGACAGTATCTTCACAGGTAGGTCGCCATCCACGGTGCTCAACTTACTGTTGCGCTTGTCCAGCGGCCGGCTACATGGTAAGCGACTCATTTCAGAAGTGAAAATTTCCGTGAGTGCTGCCTTTAAGCAAACGTCCCAGGCTAGTTAGCACCTTTATGATCTCTACCACGAAGATCGGGATAAACAATCATTTATCGCGTTTCTACACCTATCTTCGAAATTTTGAAATTTTCTTCTTATGGCCTCACTGAAATTGGACTCTCTTTGGGAAGTTTGGAGAAGACCCGAAATGAATTCGATTTCCACTACGTGCGCGCCTGCGTCAATGTCTCAACTCCTATTCTCCAAGGCTACGTATGGCGCTACCAAAGGAATACACTTCCTGTTGAAAACCAAATCTATATCCACAACGTAACCACAAACACACATCAACTGCCACTTTTCTCAAAGATCTCTTTTTTGTTCTAGCGAGTGATTATTTTTCTCCAAAGACTTTCAGCGCACCCTGTAAAATGGTGGAGTGTTTGAAGAGTTTCGCAATTAACATCCATATTTTGAGGATGAACGAAGCCTTTCCGTTTTATTTAACGAAAATTTTCTCTCAAGCGATCTGTAACAGTGGGTCTCGACAGATTCCAGGCGTCCACTCAACGCCATATGAACTGGGTGGTTCTCGATAAACACGAAGAAGATGTGGTCTATCTCTGCCTTCATCTCAATATCCCTCTTGGATACGGTCAAGGACCCTAATCATTGTCCATGTGTATATTGTGTCGCACGCCCGTACAGGGACACATGCATTTTGTCCACATATCGAACAGTTTCAAAAACATTCGTTCTGTGCCAGCCTTTCCACGAAATTTGTTGACTTCCGTCGGTTACTACTATCTAATATTTATTAGAAAAAGCAAGAGTTTATTCTTTGGGAATGTACCCCTTCTTCAAGTGGGTAATGCCATAGACTTCAGGAGATGGTGACCGACTACACCATCCGGCGTGCTGGCATTATCATATGTATGTTGTCCGTCTTCACGACAACGACACTTTTACTTACCGTAATTAACATCTGCCAGCGTGCCAACACATTCCAGTCAGACGCCATGGGTCGAAGCAATGCATTCTCGGTAAGGTGATGTGGAGCTGTACCACATGATCTGACGGAGAATTATTTAAGAAGAAGTCCCAAGTGATCTGGGCAGAGATGAGTGAAATGAACCGAGCGTTCCGTATTCCGAGAGACTATGGAGCATCAGCTGCGGAAGAACAGAAGAAGGGCGTCCTGCATAAGTGCAGTCGTGAGTTTTGATGCGTTGCTTCTTACTTGTTTGGAGAATAGTGCAATCATTCATTCGCTTGTCTACTTCCATATTCGTTTATTTGATTGGATACATTGAAAATCAGTCAACGAGAAAGACCTCAAAAAGAGACGGAACACTAAAATTCTCTCCTCAGACACATCCGTCATTTGTTCGTCAGATTTCTTATCTTGCGATGCCTTGAATGAAGGAGAAGTACCCAATTTAGGCCTTTTCTTACCATCAGCATTCTTAGATTAGATGATGCTAGTGATACTGCAAATAACCTTTATTAGAAAGTGAATGAGCCATTCTGTTCTGTTCCGAATGAGCATTACACCCATTTAGAATGTACTCGCCTCCACTGCCCGCCTGGACAAGCTGGCAAAGAAGGCCCGAGCGGAAACGATGGAGAGCCAGGAGCTCCTGGTAGACCAGGTGCACCTGGAAGAGACGGGGAAGACATTGAGCTGAACGCCCAGGTGAGAAAAATTATGAAGAGCTCATTAATGAAAGCAATGTCATAATCCCAAAAAAAAAACCTTATGATTTCCTCAATTCACAAAGAAAACTCAGTTGAAACTGTTCTGGTTGAAGGATGTGTGTGTCCACTGCCATCCTTCTTTGATATTTTCTCTTGAAAGCCAAGTGCTGATAATCGCTCCTTGTACAAACAACTTTCGCTGTAGCTCTGTATCCAGCACGTGCCTGTTTCAGCCAGATCTGCCATGTTCTATCTGCCCAGCTGGACCTCCGGGCTCCAGAGGACCCCAAGGAGAACGTGGAATGAGTGGAAGAGCTGGCACAAGCGGAGCAGCGGGTAACTCCTTTTCGTAGCTCTTTTCTGAATAAAAATGTCAATACCCTATAGATGCATATCGTCTTACCTACTTAGCTATTTTTCTATGTTGAGAAAGAAATAATGGAATAAGCTTATGAATAGATAAAATTCTCAACACTAGCTAGCTAACCGCTCACGTCCTTACATATTCGTAGTTGTGGAATACCGCAAGGAAGATACGATATTATATTCGACTGTTGGCGAAACGTTTCGCTTTGAAGCTACACGAGTTATCGGTGCACATAGCCGTGCCAGTTCCGTGAAACCTCTTCGAAAGACGCCTAGGGACCTTGAATTTTCACGCATCTGTTGATGTACATTTTGAAGTTTACAGTTTCATTTATACTATAGTACTGGAATATTTCGAATAAGAAGTCAAAGTACCAACGCTAAAAGTTTGAATAATTCAAAGAATACTACATAGTAATTTTTGGAATACCTCAGAGAAATATTTCCTTCTTTGTAATTCAAGTAGAAGTGAAATCAACATGTTTACACTAATCAAAAAAGGTGATTCGAATGAAATAAAAACTTGTAAAAGCCACTGCCCCACCTCAGACCTCAGGACCCTTCTTGATATTTTCATGTGAAAAGAAACTTTAGGAGCTGTTGATTACAATGGTATACGTGATTCCGTGTAAAACTGTCGAGAAAGCCGTTTCCGAGTTCCAATTCTGCTGCGAGCGAAGCGGGAGAGGGAAGGGGAGGGGAGAGGGGGAGATTTCTAGAGAATGCATTTCAAGGAACGCAGCTTCTGAAGAAATTCGCGCTCTTCGTGAGACTTACTCATCATCCACTCTCTAGATGGATAAGATGTGCGCTCCATATGTGATCACCAAAGGTGTGCACGATATGGAGACTCCATGGTTCCGCTTTGGCCCGGTCTGCAAGTTCCCCGAATGTTATGCGTTCGGAAAGGGTTACGGTACTCAATACACTGCTCCGTTCAGGAGTTTCTGAGGACCCTCTCCATGAGAAAATCTCGAAAGCAATTCTAAGGTGGGACGGTGACTTTGGGCTCCTAACTAGAATAAATACCTTCTCAGTCGCAGATATCCCAAGTTTCAGGTAGAGATCCATTTACCACTTACCAGAATTACAAAAAATGGTTGTAATACTCCGCGCACTGCCTCAACTATGTGAGGCCAGAACATAACATGGAACAAATGCGTATAGTAGGGTGTGATCGATTTAAAAAAATATTTAGCTGTGGTTGATAATGGGAAACATTCACACTGCTGACATAAATATTCTCGTGGAATTCCAAGAACAGCATGGTTGAAATGAATTAAAAAAAGAATTCAGCCGGCCTTCAGCATCTATGTTCAAATTTTTACGTTTCGAAATGCCTTCTCCAGTTTTTTCTGAATATTCTCTGTTTTGAACAACTTTTTTCTCTCAAATCCAAAGAGACTAACGAATGGAGTGCGTAATATGTCGAATTACTCATATTACAATATAGGTCACCCTGGTAAACCTGGAAATGCTGGACTCGTCGGTGTTCCTGGATTCACTGGTCACCCGGGTGCTGCTGGTGATAGAGGCGTTCGCGGTCCCCCTGGAGATAATGCGATAGCTGGTGAAGGAGTGAAGGGACCTCGAGGTGTGCCAGGACCACAAGGAGCCAAGGGACCACCTGGTACCGCCGGTCGCCCATCGAACGTTCGAGGAGCACCAGGAGTAACAGGGCCGAGGGGAGGGATCGGGAAAACTGGAAAGGTAAAATTCTTTTTATTTCCTTAGGGATATTGATCTCAAACAATCTTTCTGCAGTACGGACCATACGGCGAACGTGGTAACGCCGGACCTCCTGGAGAGCCAGGGATGCCCTCGACCTATTGCCCATCAGACTGTGGAGTCAACACGATCATTTCGGGAAGGATGTCGGAGGCGGAGTTCGAGGTTCGTTCGTTTTTGACAAATAAAAAAGGTTTTAAACATAATCGTAGTTTCAGCCCCAAGCACCATCTGCCAGCTACGAACAGTACGAACAGCAGCCTTCCGCACAGCCTCAGGAGTCCTTCGATGAGCTCTCATATCACAATTTCTACAAGGAGTAATCCACGAACAGGCAGAAGAAGAACAGACCTATCCAATAATTCTCACAATGAACCTTTCCCATCCACCTTCGAAATTTCGGAAAGTGCAAGAAAAACTAGCACAACATCCAAAGTGACTTGTTTTGGTTGCTTGCAGTGTAGTTGGCTCTAGGAGCCAATCTTCGAGTGACGGCTCGCAGAAAATTGCAGGACATGTGCCGGCAGCGTATCGCCATTATAGGACAACTACCACTCCCACATGATTCTTTCCAAGAAACCAAATCCTCCCAGCCCTTTGATCTCGCTGAATTTTTCGTCCTTTGGTTTGTTTTATGCCACTGTTTTTACATCGATGCTCAAGCAAACAGTTATCAGTGGAAAGTTTAGCTGCTGTACCTGCTTGGATGTTGTTCTGACGCAATGTTCTTCCGGTAAAGGTTCAAATAAGCTAACCCTGTGGATGAGAAGTATATGGGCTCACCGCTGAGCTTTCCAAGTATTCGAATTTAGAATTAATCGACTGACTACTAAATTTATCTTATAACGAAAAGCTAAGGAAAATAATGAAAAGCTAATCTTATGATAAAAAGCTAATGAAAAGCTTATAATGAAAAGCTAAGCTGCTTGCTCAATTTTAGTCAAAGAAACGATTTATAGGTGCATGCCATCAAAAAAAAAAGCAAAAAAGTAGAGTTACTCTAGCTGCACTCGCTTTCCGCGCCCTTCGTCATACAGGTTCTATCATGCTAATGGAGCCATTAATGACACAAGGGCTGTTATACATATGTTCCAGATGTGTGCGTTCGTCCCGCGTCCGACTATATGATGAAGAATAGGTATAGAGCCAATCCTGACGCATCTCAGTCGCACGTGATACGCACCCGTTAGTGACAACCTAACACTGCCGCTATAGCCCTCGAGGACTGTAGCACCTTGCGTCGCCGTCGCCGGCGACTGTGATGCCGATACGCATCGATTGTGGGCGGAGCGGCGGCGACGCAGGGTGCTATACTCCTCGAGGAGTATAGCGGCTAATTCTGCCTTAAAGTAGCACAAAGCATTTAGTAGATTTACCTATGATCTTGTCACTCTGGAAGTTTGCTACAGTAAAAAGTTTTTCACCAGCAAAGAGGACCAAGTGTTAGGGAGAATGGGGAAATCGCTTCAGCACCTGCCTCTACAAATTCTTCCTGTTCTTTCTCGTAATATCGGGGGAAATGTGGGTTTTTTCTTGGGAATGATGAGGATAATCTCTTTCACACGATTTCTCTGGGACTATGGACGATCCTGACTTCTGTCTCCATCCTGCGCATGGGCCTTCATGGTTTGTGTCACTCCCGCTTCCACAAACCTCCATTTCATTAGAATTGATTGCATTAATAGAATGATTACTACCGCTCCTGTCCTCGCTTTTCCATGCTCTTTGAAACTTTTTACTGCGTCTTGAACAGTTACCCCATGCAACGGTAAGACTTTCCACAATGTACGTCATAGACTTCCAGCGCTGATGCAGTTGAATAATGGCACTGCTCCTGACTGGAGCCAACCATCACGACATTTTACTTGAGAATAAAAGACAATGAAGTGATAAATGAGAAAAGAAACGCGAAAATATCTGAGAATCCCATAGAAAGGGGACGGGGGTTCACGGGTAATTCTTGGTACCCTGTATGTTTGGATAAATTAGAATAAAGTCAATTAAATGCCGAGCGGATGACATATGTACATATAGTCTTCTGGCTTGGGTCGAAAAATTTGGTAGATATTCTGCTCAAACAAGAGTGTCTTCCTCTCAATGCATGCCTCTAGAAGCTCAGTAAAGCCGTAATTCAGCCGTAATTCAAACTTTACGTAGTAGTGGAAGTTATGCTCTTGGCATCTCTTCGCATCTATTAGAACAAACTTTCAGTATGAGAAATGTTTCCCTTCCACAGTACTATGGAGAGTTTTGTTGATCCTATATTAAGATGAGACGGGTGAACATTTTGTCAGGCTAGCTTTTTAAGTTCGCTAGCTTTCTAAGCTCATCTGCTTCTCCTATTGCTTTTCCTCTTTTTACAAAATCAGATATTTCGCCTCGATTCCGCCTCGATTCTGAAGAAACTGAAGGTTCAAAGAGTTTTTTCAACACTCTTTTATTCGCCAATTCTCAATTCCTCTGTTGCTTACTGAAGGTTGGGCTTCATGCTGAGCTTCAAGTGTGCAGGCGGTGCGGGAGGGCCTGTGAAAAACGCCCGCCAGCAGGAAGCAATTCCCAAACGCCTCGAAGACCTCTCTGAAAATGGCCTAAATGGAACGCATCCATGAGGGTACATATAGAAATATTAGGCTGTTGTGAAATTAATTGCCGTTTTAAGTCACTGACCATGAAAATCGCGTCGGCTCATCGTTTGTTGGCAACTCTAACAAAAATCTCAAAACCTCGAAGGCACCGTGCTACCTTAGGATCGTCCCTGAGACTTACAAAGGAAAGAATCTCCAGAAGCTCCTGGTCTTGGTATACGTGACTTCTTCTAATGCTGCCGAAAAACCCCTTTTTGGTCTCCAAAATTCGGGGAAATTGCAGACGGGGCCAAAGGGGGACTACTGTGTCTCCGCATCAAGCACCCCCTTAGTGGTCACACATGGTGATCACTTCGTCTACGATTAAAGAGTGTATTAACTCTCACTAGGAGCATGAATTTCCTCAGAAGTTGCGCCCCGCATTCTTCAGAAACCTCGATCTCACCCCCCCCCCCTCCCATCCGGCTTCACTAGCAACAAACACTGGAAGAATTGGAACCCGATAACGGGGTCTTCGACAGTTTTGTCCAGAATCACGCATATCATTGTAATCAACTGCTCCTGAAGTTTCTTTTCACATGAGAATATCAAAAAGGATTCTGAGGTATGAGGTAGGGCGGTGCCTTTTACAAGTTTTTATTTCATTTGACACATTGACGACAATCGACCTCTCGGCGAGTTGTACCACGTGGGACCAAAGCGAATCTCCCACTCATTTCTTCCACCGCAGTATTTGAAAGGAGAGAAAAAACCCTACCAGAAGGTCATCCGAATTGGCTTGAATTTGCTCAAAATCAACAGAGGAGAAAAATTTATCTGTGCATGATGCGAAACGGCAATTATTTTCGCAGCAACTTGATGACACCAAGTGCCATTTCTTCTCGGCAATCAACTACAGGAGGAAGCAGCTGCGAGATAGCAGGATTACGCAACATCACCGTGTAGCAATTTCTCATACGGAAAGGAATTCCTAGAAAGTAATCCAACGGCAGAGCACACAACTTATTTGCATCGATGTTAGAGCTTGAATGGCTACCCAAAAGGTGATGCTGGGTGGATCTAGCTATAGTTCCGTACTCTGAATTAACATGGATACTTTTGTGAAAATTAAAAACAGTGACTCAGAATCACCTGATTTTGTTGAAAATTAATGAGAAGAGAGCGCAAAAATTACGTGCCACGCCTTCTGACACATCTTCCACCTCCTGCTGTGGAAGGCACCATTTTTGCATAGAGGCATTTCAGATGAGGAAGCTACGCCGAACACTTCTTGAGATCATCATTCCTTTAGTAGCATAAACAAAGCAGGAAACAGTCGATAAATTTTGTCACTCACCAAGAATTAACTAAGAAGTTCTCTAGCTCGAAAAAACAAAACATAAGAGCCAGAGAAAAACATCGTTGCTCGAACAAAAATGTTGTCAGAAATCTCTTCTCCTACCATTTTTATTTTCAGTTAACACAGTAGCCCAAATGGACCCTTCTATTGTCCGAATTGGACTACGGTAGCCTTAGAGGCTGTAAAGGCACTGATGTAGCTACTGATGTAGCAATTTTCAGCCACATGCTGGCCTTACCTCCTATCACCTTTAAATACTTGTTGTTACTTCCTGAAAATATGCTGCTCACCGCTTCACAGGATGGAACCAGCTAACCTCCAGCAGATTCGTTGATCATTTCTTCCGGGATCAACACAACACCTTTTGTTGTATGACCAGTCGCATACACACTTTTTTGTGGTTATCCATCTATTCGGTTAATTGGCATAATTAGCATGATCGTGAGTTTTTTTTTCTGAAAATAGACAGGGGAACAGGGTTAAGAATCTCGTGAAATGACCAAATTGGAATCTTTATTGCATTTGTTACTACTTTTGCTTACTTTTTACTTATTCACATGACTGTTTCTACTCTATATTTCTGATGTCTATGCTCATCATTTTTCCAGCGCAAAATAAATAATTGTGTGCGGACTTCGGCATAAGCTTAACTCAGGATACCACATGCCTTTCAACTTCCCAACTTTTGAAACTTACCCTGATTTTTGTCTGATGACCCTAAGCAAAGTAATCTCCACGAAAAAGAAGTTAGTCTTGGAATGAAGGACTCCCTGAAATTGGTTTAGAACATATCCCTGAAGAAGCTGAAATAATGACCTCAAAATAAACTGTTACTTCATTCCAGAAACCCACATGGATTTCATAAAAGTTACGTGTTCTCGGCTAAATTGTGGGCGCAGTGATCCAGGAAAAATCTTCTCCAGGGGCTGAACATTCTTTGATCGCTGCACTCTGCAAATAATTGCAATCATAGCGAAATTAATCTTTGTGCTGGCTCCACGTGCGCGATAACACGACAAAAGCACACAGCACCAAGGGGTGACTCACTTCTGCGAGCGATAAGGCCCGCAAACGTTTTGAAACCGCGCGCCTTCACGGATGACAGGGACGTTTTGGCAAGGGTATAAGTGAAAATGCCCACCAACGGCTCTGTTGACGTTCGCTCTCGAGGAGTTGTCGCCTGACGGGGCATAGAATTTATCCAGAAGTACACAGGCACTGCCTTGCCAATGGCCATTGTCAGTCTGAATGACCAGCCATACCTACGGCTTTATCCCGGTCATGCAAGCGCCATTTCACCGCTTACTAACTCACCCAACTTCTGCCCCAGCTTGGATATCTAGGATTTCCCGACGCTTCCACAACAATGAGTCATCACAGGTTTTCCGAGAGGTGCGCTTTGTTTTCCGTACCAGCTCCATTTGTTTAGCATTATGCAAAGAATAAATGTCGGCATTGCTCAAAATTCAATAAATCGACCTCCATAAACCTTGCAAATGGATTTTCGTTGTGAATTTCATCGTCAACACCAAAGCCTCTCGGATAATTCACAACATTTACAACAACTCATGGTTCCTCTTTAAAAGCTACTAACATCCTCGCTCCTCCAACCTCTGAGCTCGCAATTGTGAACATGTTCCCTGCTCTGGAACAACATGTGGATGAAAAAACCTGAATAGCAGAATATAGCGGACCCATTATTGCCTTGCATCGTACTCATCCCTAACGATTCCTATCATGAGAGTAGCCAGTCCCGAATTTGCGGATAGCAAACATCTATTTCCATAATTCAATGGGGGCTTCGCAAGGCCTCTGTGTTTCCTTGTCAGATTTTCGACATAGCGCAAGAGAATAAGGATGCACATCCGAATTTGGTGCTTTCCTCGACAAGGAAGAAAATATCGCGTGATTCCTCGCTTATTTTTTCAGAAGGCCAACAGAAAGGAACCCAGAGATGATCCAGAATGTTGCAGACAACGTCGTGAACATACTTGGCCGTGAGTTGACCATTTTTATTGAACTGCGAATAAAGTTAACTGTTCTTTATATATTGAAAAAAGTTCAATGTTAGGGTTTAGAAAATGACACAAACTTCCTAGATAAATCAGAAGGGTTGAAATGCTTGGGCCCGAACGTGTCGTAGGAGTGCTTGGGTCTGAATGTGTGGCTCCCAACAAGATTTTCACAGGAGGCATCTCAATAAGATAAAGCAGTATCCTCCCATAAAAATGTCCATTATAATTAAGGAATGATGGTGAGGGGGTAGAATGTCACGAACGCGGTAACCAGCGCCTGTGTTCGTGGAATTTGGCGTTTCAGTCTCCCCAGCCGACGAGTTTTGTGCGAAAAAAAAATTGGTAAGGTTGAGGGTTACTATTCATTCACTCTTCTGATCTTCTCCCTATCAACGAATTTATTGGACTTTCTCTCAACACTACTTTGAGTGCTTCCAAGTGCTGAAGTGTTGTCCTATAAGCCTTCCTCCAATCACGTCTTGGGAATGTCAGACTTATCCAAGCATTTGAGGGCCTTGTTGCTTCCAGCATATATGATCATGAATAACCTATATTTCACCTATGCCGGTAACTGTAAAGGTCCCTAGAGTAAAGAAAAAACAACTTCGCACGGGAAACACTTCCTTGCTGCTTCCTATGTGCATTCATAGTTCCCTTAAAGGCAGTACCCACGGAAATTTTCGACTTCAAGATCTCCACATACTTGGGATGGACGGAGGGTTCTTGACCCTTCCTTCAAAACAGAGATTTCCGTTACCATCAGAAACACCGTTTTTAGAAGCTTATCACCGCTTTGTATCCAACCAATGTGGTCGAGTTGCGCGAGCCATGGGATACAAACCGACAGGAAGACATCGATAAGGCAGTCTTTTTCACAATGGGGATCTTCGCGAAATCAGTTATTTTCCCTGAACTGCAGCATCTCCGCATGGAGAAATAACTTTGTAGTAGTTAACAAATACGCAACTTGAAAATCAAAACGTCACGGAATTCGCTAACAAGGGAGAAAAGGGAGAACATTAAAGCTCCGACAGGAACTAGCCCATATAGTAGCCAAACAGCTATAGGGAAATTTATACTGGATGCGTGCGACTGACGCGCGTGCTTCTATATATGACGCTGCCAACTAATTTGTCGGCTTAAAAATGCAAGTTGGGAATGAATGGCCACAAACCGGACCGTTCGAGGTATGGCACAATGAAAATGAAACAGTGGCAGAACTGGAAACGTTCGGTTTCTGCCATTCATTCTCTACTTTGCATTTTTACGAGGACAAATTAGTTGGCAGCGTCATATATGATGAAGAATAGGATCCAGTTGCATCACAGTCGCATCGCAGTCGCAGCTCAGACGCACGCGTTTACGGCTTTGCGGCGGCCGCGCGTTTTTCCATTGAGGATTTACATGCCGTATTGACCGGTCTTCATGGAAAATCCCTTGCAAATGGATGCGTGCGACTGATGCGTGACTGACGCACGCAGCTAGTATAAATTGCCCTTATAATTACAACAGAATGCTAACGAAAAAAATTTGAAATTATCAAAAACAAGAAAATGAGAAAATGAGGGAAAATTATATGATTTTGAAAGCATTCTTAGGCAATTTTCTTCAGAAAGGCGGTAATTTGGCAAATAGATCAGCTGACAATCGATCCTTCTCGCGCCCCAAGAGGATCTCGGTGCTCTAATGCAACCGAATACAACCGTGAAAACACGTACAATCAGCTGATAAATAGGTCCGCCTGGTCCTAGGCGATCTTGTTGTAATTATGTAAAAGAACACTTCCAGTGCAGCTTGTATGACAGAAGTATTTCTCAAGTCAGGGTCTTTGAAAACTTTCGGAATCTTTGCAACGAGATTTTCCGTGGGTGCTGCCTTTAAAGCGGTCATAACAGTGGGGTAACGCAGGTAGGGACGTGGAGGAGGAGGGGTGTGGTAATGAAATGGTAGGATTGGTATCATATAGTTTATTTTTAATTCGTTCCTTTTAATATAAGTACTTGAACAAATTTAAACGGTTATATTTAAAAAGTTTAGCTAAAATAATTACTACTCCCCAAGGTGGCGAAGATCCCAATTTTCCGCCACACCCCCTCCTCCCACATTTTGGCTGCATTTTCGTCTGACTTTCATTGGTGGATAGCCTTAGAGTCTGAGTTAAGAGTTTTCTAGAACTCTATATGTACATTGGCGTTTGCTATAACAACTTTATTATGCAAGTTGTTGCTATAGTTAGCCACACACAATTCTCGTTTGGGTGGGATAAGTACGAACCACCCTACAGACATGTAAAGACAACCTGTACCTCTTCGCCACACTAATTCCAAATAAGCATGCCAAGATTCATAGATGTGGCGAAAATCGGTCCTGGCATGAGCTAAACCACCTTTGATTTCAGCTTTTTGCCCTTTCTGATGATCTGCTGATACAATGGCTCTCACCTTTTCCTTTTCGAAAATACCTGTGACCCCACATTGACACGAAAGAATACGAGTTTCAAGAAATTACAAATCATTCCTGATATTTTTCTAAGGGTCCACAAGATCTGGATGCGAAGAGCAACTCCTTGGTGGGTAGATGCTGATGCAAACAGCCCTATTTATTTACAACATCCAAACATCCAAGAATGAGGAAGCCTAAAGCTCTTCTTTTCTCTCGTACAGCACTACTTTTGTCTCTAATGTTGGAACATTCGAACTTTTCGCTTATTTGAAATATTTGATGTTTTAAAGCAGAAATATTCGACTTCGAATGAATAGAGAATTCAAATGTTCCAAAATAAGAGACCAATATAGTGATTTGTGAGATAGAAGAAGAGGTTTAGGGCTTTCTCATTCTCGTCCTGAACTGGTAATTAATGTAACAGAATTATTCGATTTTTGTACAGTCCTAAGTATAGTGGGCAATACCAAAAATTGGAAATCCGCTACAACAAAAAACCTGATAACCAAAACATAAGACAGAATTCAATTTTTCGGATTGATTGAAATTTTGAATTTTTCGATCTATCCGTTTTGTAATGCTCAATTATCCTACCTTTACTATATTCAACACTTCGGATACCTGGTTTCTCCGATTTCCTCGAGCAGCTGTTTTTTGCATAGATACTCTATTTGTTTGAAACTCAACTCGATTCTAAAGTAAAATGAGAAGCTAAATCAACAGAGCGCGACCTCACCTAGGTGGTTTCCAAGACCTGCAAAAACGCCGTACAATTCGTGCCCAGGCGAGAAGGGCTAAAGCTTTAAAAGGGCTAAAGCTGGCTGCAAAATCGACAAGGTTACTAAATGAGGCAAGTGCTGATTGCTGAGGCGTGAATAGCGCGGAGTGGAGCTGTCCACCTGGGCCACGAAAACGTAGGCCTGAGTCGATAATCGCAGGTTTCGCCTCGTTTCCACTCATTGCATCTCTATTATTTCCACATTGGTAATGCATTTCCACACATTGCTCAGAGTGCCTCGAGAACCGGTGTGGTGCTATGCTGTCGCTGCAGAGTAATATTTTCGTTTAATTTTATTTTCAAGCCGTTGATTTTATTTCTGAAAAGATATAGCTTTATGATTCCTTATAAGAATATTTAGAGTATGTCCACAAAAATGAAAGATTTAGCGGACAAAGTCCGAGGATGGAAACTCGTCCAGAAGACACTCCCACGTATCATCGAATATGGACGGAGCGAGGGAATCTTGCAGGTTTCGGCTGTGAGTTTTATATTTCCAGATTTTTCTCGAATTCGCAGGTCTCAGCAGCTAGAAACAAAAAATTGATAGCAAAACTTTCTAGGAAGGGCTTGAGAAATAGTGAAAAAGAAAAAAATAATGCTTTACAAAAGCTCTCATTTACCTTCTTCCTAGAACTATGCTCACGTACTTAGCGCGCAGTCCCTACAAAAAACAGCAATTCTGCTATAGCCGATGTTTCGAAAAATCTTCTGATACGGTGTCTTTTTTCTGGAAGCCCCAAGACCTGCCATGGATTGCACTTACAAGGTAAAAAACTACTAATTTCCAGCCAAACAACGCCTTCAACATCACTGGTATCGTCTTGGCCGCTCAAGAAGAAGCCCACACCCAGAAAGAGACAAAGACAGGTGACAAGGTGTGATCAGCTTACATAGTTGCTTAATTTGTCTCTCTTTCGTTTTTCTTCTAAATTTTGATCTTTCAATGCCAATATATGTGGTAGGCTACTTGCGATTCATTGGTAAAAACAGGTGAACCTTCCCACGAACGACCTGACAATGATGCACGAGGCGATCCCATTCTTGCCTGTTCCTGTAGCCCTCCTCTGTTTGTTTCTGAATATCGTTATTCCTGGAACAGGTGCAGTTATTAGCCGTCTACTATGGACAGGGTTTTACCTCATTTCTGTGAAAATTTGAGATGTTCTTGTTAAGGCACCATACTCTCTGGAATATCTGCGCTGTGCATGGGCCAACCACGGGTGAACCTGAAGGAAGGACGAAAGCTTGTCACGTTGGTAGGACCAGCATTCAGATCTTGCCTCTAATTAATTAGATATGGGCGGAGATGATTATTTCGTCTATTTGCATGATTAGTGCTTTATTTTCTTTATGCAGTCACTCAAGCACTTGCCTGTTTCTCCCAAATTTTCTTTTCGATAATCCAGCCTTTCTACCATTCTGTTGCTATCCCAATGTATTGAAGAAGTTTTGCTCGAATTATACCCTAGGAAACTCTGGAAGCATGAAGTGCAAGGTTATATTCTGGCGCTGGGAGTTGACAGTGATTAGTTCTTTTCTAATTCCTAACAGTATTCCCCTTTGCGAGTTCCTCACAGGTTGTTTTTTTTCTTTATAATTCTCAATTTTTTCGTTTACCCGCGCTGTACAGATATACCTACCCACTTCTATTTTAACTTATTTCGCATTTTATTCTGATATTTTTTGCGAAAGAAGGAGCTTGGTTTGAGGTCCAACTAGGCGCATATCTACAGACTGTCTCAAAACCACTGGCATTCTGGTGGGACCCACTCGAAACTCACTTGGAGCACGTTCACACTACATTCTTCAATTGGGTTCCGCCACGCTTGTCTGGCAGCCCCGCTGTGGTTCCGTGCAAGTAATCCGCCTATTATTTTGAGACAAACTGTATACGGGAGGTTTTGTGTTTGAGAGCTGGAGTCGGAGCGGATGGAGAGCGAGACATGGAGACTCCTTCAAAATGAAAAAAAAAGATTGGCTGGCGGAAATTTAAAAATTGACTCCCTTTAAATCAATTTTTGGATTTAATTGAGTGAAAATGAGTTGTTGAAAATACAATGAATTAGGATCGCGCCAATCTCCCCGATCCTCCTCTCACGTCATACGTCCTACAAACTTTTTTTTTATGCTATCGTCTTTGACACACGCTATTTTATTGTTGAAAATACATAAAATAGTGAAGCAGCCTAGTTACGAGCCTTCTTATGCACCATGCAGTCCTGAAATTCTACCAGACGTCCAAAACCGATGTAATGACAGGCAATAAACTGCCGGAAGGCATTTGGATCTCGTTTAGTGCACACGTGGAATCACATGTGCTTATCGAACATTCCGAAAAAGTGGTGTTCGGCAAGTGAGAGATTCTTGGAACCGAGAATTTCGAGTATGGCGCTGTTGTTGTTAGTCTTCTATTATATTTTCTCATAACCACTCTTCTGGTCAATTACAGTCATCTCATACAAACGAAATGCTCCTATCCCTTCACACCTCTGGTCAACGTTCTCTTCTAGCTCTCAGTTCAATATTTACGCTTATTTGTCTTGTTTTAGGTGGTAAATCTCCTCGTCGGTGTCAGCCAGTTCTTCACCATAACGTTCCTGTTCGTGGGTTGGTTCTGGAGCATAGCATGGGGTGGACTTCTTATCATTCACTCAAGTGGGTGTACAATTCGTAATAGCTTGTTCCCTCTAACGTATGCAGTTCTGACCCATAACTCCGACTCTATTGATGATTTAGCAAATTTCAAGTATACATAAAATTGAACATCATTTTGGATAGGATCTTGAACCATATAGGTGTTATCTTGAATTAGCAGCTTAGGTTCGTGCGCTTCCCGTGTGAGATTTTCCTGGAATCCGACTAGAACGACAAACAAACGTCGTTATCGGGTTCTTTACCGTTTATTTGCAAGCTGTTGCCACCAAGCTTACATCGCTTGGGGGCACAGCCGAACCTCATAATCGTTGTGGTGCTTTCCGTGCAAATAGAATCCCCGGAAGCTGATGATCACAATGACATAAGTGTTCCGGTGAAAAACTGCAGAAAAACACTTTTTGAACTATTTCTTCTGTGGAACTTTTGGGCGGAGCCGAAAAATCTTCGTCCCCAGGCCCTTGCTCCGCCCAAGAGTTCCCTTAAAAGAAGAGGCTTAAAGAAGGATATCTCGGCACCTTTGCACGTGATGATCATATGTATATCATTGTGACTAGCAGCTGATGGTGACCGTTTTCGTGTGAAAATCTCGGAAACGATCTCGAGATGGATAGTGCCTTTCTTAAAGCCTGCGATTAGTATTAGTTTTGGTTTGAGTGCCAGCGGCGAACACGCATAGTCTAATATTCCCCGGGAATTCCACGAATTTCACATGAATACATGTTGTTTTCGTTCAGAATATGTTGTTCATGTAACAGTTTTTATCATCTCATTTGTTGGTTAGCGTTCATGTTTACCTTCCACCTTCGTTACATCCAATTTAATCTGTAACTCGTTACTTTCAGTGCAGTACCGTGAGGCACTCCAGCAACGCCGTCAGGAAGCCGTTGCTACTGCTGCAATCGAAGCTCTCACAAAAGATTCAATCCTTCACCGAAGAGACGTGAAGACCCTGGTGAAGACTCATAAGCAACAAGCAAAAGATAAGAAAACTGCTGCGAGTTAAGACTGACAGCATGGATAACGACGAGTTTGTTTGTAAATATGTGGATCCTTTAATCTTTGCTTGTTGATTTATTTAGCTGTAAATACAAATTTATGAAGTTTATGGAGCATTTGAAATAATTGGCGGACAAAAATGATGGGATGATTCTGCTGGATAACTTGAATCCCGTTCAGTTCATATAGAAAAGCTGCTACAGCTATTAACAGTAGCCCATGTCCTTGCAGAAGTCTTCAGCGGATGTGCCTGGCTGTTCCAGAAAGTTCTGAAATATGAATTTGAGGCCTCTCCCGGCAGGGATTTTTCACAGTAGTACAGTACCAGAACTGAGCAAGAGGTGTTCAGCGGCTTCATAAGAGAAAGTACTTCTCATTGTTTTGCTAAACTTCTGAGATTGTGGATTCCGCGCTCTAATTTTGCGTTAGAGAATCGGCCGAAGAGAAATCCATTCTAGTGCGTCCCACGGTCCCGAAATAAGGATCTAATTACTCACTTGTTATACGTAACCTCTTCGATTTCTTATTTCTCGTTATTCTCTCCAACCCTTCTCTCACATTCTGTCCCTATTTTCCTCTCTTCGTTTCATTCCTTTAGCTAGTCCCCTACTTCACTGATGAACCTAGGGCTAGCAGATGTGATTCATTTAACGTAGGAGGCAAAACGAATCAATTTTTTCTGTTTTATTCATGTTTTTGACGTATAAGCGTTGCTTTTTTTTACCGAAGATGCAATATTGGATAACAAACAATTTAAATCAAAAAATGTTCTCTCTTTTCAGTCTCATTGAAAGCCATGTTCGATCAGTAATTTAAAGTAGGTCGGTACAGCACAGCATACATTTGTATACTACAACTGACCATTTTCCATATGAGGTTCCCACCTGAATTACCAGCCATGTGGATCATACATTTTGCGAAATTCTGCGGGTTTCCGTGTAAAATCCGGCGTGAAATTCCTCGAAAGAGGCTTTCACACTTTTGTTTTGTAAAGTAATGTCAAAACTTCGGCGACCCATTCTCGGGAGGGAGGGGGCGGGGCCTTGGGGATAGGGGGGGGGGGGGGTGCGGCGGTCTGCCATGGGTGTGAAAGCACTTTAAATAGCGCATTTTCAGAAATACCGGCGGACCTTGCCTAAATCCCCGGAGGATTCCCATCAAATTCGACCACCGGTTTCCCCTTAACTTCCAGGTGGATTTTTCTAAAATTTCCTGTCGATTCCGCCAAAATTTAGCGCATGATTCCTTATACTCCCTCTAGCAGTTTAAGTAGAGTTCCCCAGGAATTCACTTTCCTTGCTTCAGCTTTACTGACGGTTCCCCCTCTTGCATGACAAAATTCATCTGGATACCTGTAGAAAAAGTGGAAAGTTGTCGTCCAGGGTCATCCTGCACGCTCGCCGCTGTAACTCATTCGGAACTTGGTCGCATCCTTGAGAAATCGTGTCGCCCAGCTGGTCCTAAGGGAACGGAAAATGTGGTGCTGGTGAAAATGACGAGGAACAAGCTCCTACCATAAGATCAGGATTAGACTGGATTGTGGCGGTCATACTGGCCAGCCCTGCCTTGCAGAATGAGCACGTGATCCCGTTATTGCCACTATTGTCGGCTTGTGCGTATAAGCAAACAAATAAGAGGGCGAAAAGACGTAAGGGCATGCCCTGAATAAAGAGAAATGTCTAGGTCACTCTGCAAAATAAGTAAACAAATCGTGTAACACTAATGCGGTAGAGAGGGAAATGATTGTTACTAAGGTCGAAGATTTGATTCCGAATAAGTCTATAGTTCGGAATTTTGAAAAGAAGAAAGCAATACATTCCTTCAGGAATAATAAGGAGGCATTTAGATCTACCTCTTTTTTTGAACAGTTGAACTCTTCGGAGCTGTTTCGTTCTCTTTTTTTTTACAATGTCCTCTGTAAATTCTGATATGTATGTGGTGGAACTCCATCCATTTTGAAGTTTTCAGATTGTCACTCAGTAGAATTTCCTGTCAGACGCATCCAGTGGCGTATGCCCGTCGATCGAACAGCGATCGGCGAGCAGGCCCCAGCACAGGTCTCCCTGGGGGCAAGCTGGGCTTCGTAAAAGGGCCGAAAAGCAAAGGGAGCTTCGTGCCGGGGTGACTGACGCCGAAAAATGGCCTGCAACAAGGCTGCTCGCTCTTT
>KN727113.1:7359-30942 GCA_000816745.1 Ancylostoma duodenale
TGGGAGCTTCTAATTTGTTGCACAAAGTCTGGGGTATAAATCATGGAGGACGACTGATGACGACTAGTTCGAAAAGCAGTCATTTGCAAATCATGACATGACTAGAGCTCTAACCCTATCACACGTACATATTTGGAATGAGTTGGAACGAGAATATCTCGAGAGATGCAGCATGGAGACTGTTATGAGGTTGGGGTGATTGCAGAAAGTGAAACCTGCGCGGCTAGAAGGTATCGCAAAGCAATGTGAACGTGTACAAAACCAAATTTTACTAAATTGGATTGTGAATTTCATGAAATCCCTCTGAATTAAAAATAAATAGATTTTCTAGCGCATGTGTCAGTTCGCAAACATGACTGTCGAGGTTTCGCAGCGCATTTTTCTCCTTTTCTTCATAATGAGTCTACAGTTTAAAGATGTCAGTCACAAAAGGCAAAACAGGCTCGTAACAGCCAACATAAAACTGGCTCTTCCACACCTGCTTCGATTCTTAACGCACGTCCTACTAAAGGATCTGTAATTTCCGCTTTTTTAAAACTGACAAGTAGACGTTGTACGTATCTTGGACAATAAGGAAATTTTTTCATCAAGAAAACAAAAATTGCTCCTGCGTACGTTTACGCATCCGAAGCTGCGTTTTGTCTTTTTCTGATAACACTAGCAGTTAGTTTTCCATAACACGATGTTATGTGTCCGTGTGTTCCTCACTTCATTTCTCTTCCATTGAAGCAACGATCTTTGATAAAATGGTTATAGTTGCCATTTCTGTATTTTTGTAGAGGCATGGACAATTCAGCTTAGACTAAACAAAGTAAGCGCAGGCGGCCCACCCGAGAAATTGAAGTTTAAAAATTTTTTTTGAATTAAAGGTTTACATGATGAGGTGTTCCTGAACCTGTGCTGCATCTGCACTCCGGTTCCTAGAATTTTCACTAGGCAACTGCTGGAGTTTATGAAAGAACCCTCAATTTGCACATTGCCCTAGTGGGTGACGTGTTGCACAGTCAAACAGAGACTTTGAAGTTTGGATTCCGCCAATGTCCAATGTGTTACATTTTTCTATATATACTTCTTCTCAGGACTGTGCACTTTAAAAGTAAATAAATAGTGGAAAAAAAATGCTCACGTCGTTCAGCTCGTCAAGACGACGAGCCAGGATTTCCATGCACTTCCGAGAATGTTCGCAGTCCTGAAGACAATGGTTATGCTCACGATCAACAGCAATTTCTCATACTTTTTGTAGCATCCAGCCTTTGCTAGCCACTGAAACAAACGTCTTGAAATTTAAAAATTCATCAGTGGTTTAGTTTTTTTTTTCTGATTACGTTTCTTGAAGAGGAAGTACAACATCCGTATAGTTAGACTTTTCTAGCATTCATTTGACGAGATCTCTGCAAAGACTTCAAGATCGATCACATAAATCCACATGCCATTGCGCAAGATTTCAATCGAGGACTAACATTTGGATAGTCCTCACATTATTGTCGAAGAGTATACGTAACTCTTGTACTCGACCACGGCACATGTTAGCATGCCATTTCTATACAGTTGGAGTTTTCTCAAAAGAAAATGTGGAACGCAGATCTAGGGGAGGATAGGAAGGCGATGCAAGGCATCTTCACCACGGGAAATCCATCAATACTTCTACGGAATTGCATACAAGAAGTTGTGGAACGGAGTTCCTACTACAAATTCTTCCGCTGCATCATCCGCTTTGCCTGGTGCCCTTGGTAGTTTTGACAAGGAAATATAGACCTTCCGACACAATGGTGGTATATTCCATAAATCCAGAAATACGCAGTAAAACAGCGCATAGAAAATTTTTCTCTTCATCATGATAAGGCCACAGCGAAACGTAAGCTTGTTCACCTTTAAAATCTTCTAACTTGTACCCAATAAATGATGCATTTTGAAGCGGCCTGAAGTCGCATACTTGGCTAAGAACTTTTGATGCAGTATAAGATATCACGTACAAAGTCTGAGATGGATGTTCAAGGAGTTCCAAAAAACAGTGGTAAAAATTGTAGACGACTTTCCGAAAAGAGTAAAGAAGGGCATCGAAGGAAAAGGTGACCATTTCGAAGACTGTCCCTTGTGTACAAACATGTCCTTCTTTCAAACTTTTGCAAACTTCGCTACCGCTTTATTATGTGGGTATGATGATATTAGGGTATTGGTTGGTATCAATTATTGTTACTGTTATTGTTATTATTTCGTTTCAGGAAATTTCGTTTGCACTACTCACTGTTTACTGTTTGGGCTTTCAACAGATTCTGATTCTCCTCAATGCGCTGAATCCAGCCGTATGCATAAAATGTTACAAAACGGTCTTTAAACCTGTTTTTTTAAAGTTTTTCGGGACGGGATTTGGAACAGTTCGTCGAGCCGAGTGGATGCGTGAAGCCATTGATCTTATCGATCAGACGCGTCAACGGGTGTTGGCCAACGCTGAAGCCGTGGCGGGCAGCCGCCGCTCCGCCCAAGTGTTCCGTGAACTGCACTTCTGGACCCTCCGGAAACGGGGTTTTCGTTATTTTTATTCGTTTTGATGTACATCATTGGAATCAGCGTGATGAGTTGGTCTAGAACCTGTTGATATTTACAACTCACGTGACGAGGTGACACACTGCCTTTGAGACTACAGATGCCCAAACTGTGGCCGTCCCAACAGTGCTCTGATCGGTTCTACAACGAAAGCAGGGCCGCTGACTCACATTTCAATTCATTTTTGCTCCTCTCTAGTTTGCTGCTCTTTCCTCCTACACTCCATGGTTAAAGCTGCGAAAAATCGGGCACAATGGAGAAAAATTCAATTGAGAAGTAAAAGATGTCACCCAACCCATATGTAGTCAAAATATCTCTCATTCGTGATGTCACCTAGTAAATGGTTTTGACCACCAACGCAATACTTTTGCCTCACCCTAATAGAATTATGGCTCGGCGACCCTTTGCAGATGGCTTAACTCAATAAAATGGCTCCAAAAACAGACATGCCCATGGAGATGGGAGCAATAACTACAACCTACGGAACGTCAAACAAATTAGGATCGGCAGGTTCAGCCGCGACTTACAGGCTCACAACCACGGATGCGCTTCACAAAACTTCCACCTATTCACCTATTCTCGACCCGTTAATTGGTTACTTTAGGTGAAAAGTGACAGTGCATTCACCAAAATCATTAGAAGAAAACCACAATATAAGAATGGAATTCGACCTTCACCAATACCAGGCAATACTTGCGTTTCGATATTTCTCTGGATGAGTAACAAACCTTAGTTCAAATTTGCAAAGAAAGCCTTCATGCTGACGTATTATAAGCACAACCATGTTGATAAGACACATTAATGGACTAAATTCTATAGGGTTTTCTGGTTTTTCTCAATCTTTCAATCCGCGTCGTCACTGAAGAGATAGTCATTACGTGTTGACTTCAACGATATCCAGCGCACCTTTCAAAGGCAACTCCCCCGGAAATTTTTGACATCAGAATCTTAGCATCTTCCGGAGGTATCGGGAGAGCTCAACACTTCCTCAGAGGTAAAACTTTCTTTTAATCTTGAAAATACTCTTTTTTGACATTCGTGTTGTGCGAGCCATGAGGTGAGGACCGATGGCAGAAGATCGATGAGGCCGTCTTTTTACCAAGACGGATCCTCGCAAAATCACTCGTTTCTTCTGAACTGCAGCCTACCCGCACCGCAGCAAAACAAATAACCATTGGGGAATCAGTACCACTTGATAAAGAAGTCACTTGAAGATCCAAACATCAGGGAATTCCCCAAGAAGGAAGAAATGAGAGAAATTTAAGAAATTTTTCAATAATTAGCTCTAGCGGTAGTCAGCTACTAGAATTCTAATCGAAAAAAGTTAGAAGGAATATATTGAAAGGGTGAGCTAAAACTGTAAAATTCTGAAAGCATAACGAGGAAATTCTCTAGAGAAGGGCGATGGTTTCACAAACAGACCAGCTGTTAATCGATGTTATCCGCGCCCCAAAAAGATTTCGATGCTCTAGCCTCGAAAGCGAGGCCGCGAAAGCACGTATGTACAATCAGCTGATGAACAAGTCCGTCTTGTCCTAGGTGAACCGGCTATAAGTAGGTGAGGGGTCACTTCCAGTGCAGCTTGTACAGCGAAAGTATTCCCGAAGTCTTAGGTTATTGAAAACCGTGGATATATTTGAGACAACACTTTCCGTGGATGCTGCCTTCAAGGCGACAGTGGGACCGTTTGCTGACGTCTTGGTCTCTTTCTGGAACTCGACGCCATCCCACCTTCAAAACGCAAAACCTCTTTCCTTGGCTATTACGTGAATTTTTTGTGGCTACAGTTCTCTATACATGTAATTTTGGCAGGTTTGAACCTTTACATGAAATTACCCATTCGAAAGGAAGAGAGTAAGAGTCGATAGCGGTCTTCAAAATTCCTATCTTCTACGGAAAGCTGGAATCATTTCTTACTAATACCAACACGACTGTTTGCGCTTAGTGAAGGTGATCAGTCTGTTTTTAACTAAATTATAACGCTAAAAGCAGATAAATTGGATTGAAATCCCTTTCTTCACTGCTTTTCGCTGCACGTTGACAGCTACAAATTTTTTCTTTAAGTTCATCTGCAGAGTGTGACTCCCATGAAAATACAGCCGAAAGATATCAGAGATGAAACTTGTTCTCGAAAACTACAAAATATGATATACGGGAAAAAATATAGTGAAAGTAGTGAAAAATGTGGTTAGAGGAATGCATATCTCCCCAAAATTAGTTTTTGGTAGAGTTGAGCAAATGAGAATGAATTTAGGATCAGGTGAACAAACCTCATGGAGTAATAAACGAACGCTGATATAAAGGGAAAGCAAGCAGTGATATTAAAGCTATCCGCGACGAGGGAATAGAGTATGTAATAAGGAGCATAGAGTTCAGATAGAATATAAGTATATGAATAAATGTGAAGCATAGATGGAGTACGAAACTAAATATGATTTTACTGTAATCACACATTCTAAATCTGAGACACATATTTTATTTCTTGACGAGTTGGCTGCCCAAAAAGAATACATAGTATAGGGTATGGAGCTGCAAATGAGTATACCGCCACCGATATAGACGAGTATACGAAAAAATTGGAGGAAAAAAGTTTCCAAGCTTCTCTTAGTTTTGCTACCGCCTTTTCGGCTCAAACTGCATTAGGAACGATGTAGTGCACTCATAATATCATTGCTCTGGTGATTGAAAAGAGCAAAAACCAGGCAATATATATCCTACCTCGAGTTACCATAGAGTACCCTCACTCAGCTTTTCCGATAAGTAGCTCTGTGGCAGTTTCCCGAGCTCTGTTGTCAGCATCACCAATAATGTATTCAAGAATAGTGACAGCAACCACTCCACAGTGCAAGGCTGGTTCACTCATCTCGAGACGAAAGCGATGATGAAGATGAAAAGGAGAGGCATCTCAGCACGCACGGGTGAACGTCGTGGAAAAATGCTCTACTCCCAGTTGCTGCCGCAGAACAAGAAACTCATAGTTACTCGTAGCCCTCTGACTCATTCTGTGGACTCCCCAAGTTGTTGCTGGGTGAGAAACGTTTGCTGAATTCATCCGGATGAAATCGGAGAACTCCGCATATTTGAATAGCAGCCTCCGGACTGCTGCTAGTGGAGAATCAGTGGCACGCTTAGTCGTAGGAGCATTGTGCTCACATTAGATTTATACAATGTCTGTGAAAATACTTGTTGAGGATGAATTACAGAAGCTGGGAAAAGGCAGGGGCAATACATATCCTTGCTACTTTTCCCTTAGCCTAGCATGTTTGATACTGGCTTGCTGTTGTTGTTTTTCAGATACTATTGCCTACTTTCTCATCACCATGTTAATTTAGCGCGTATACTATATTGATAAGTAAGTGTGTTTTCTGGGACGATCCAGTGCAAGCAAACAACAAGAGTAGGATGTTTGGATATGCACAAAACTCCTCCCTCTAGAACTGGTTGCAAAATGAATAACAACTTGGACCATGATGTGCCTTAAATGTATCGTTCAAACGAGGTTCTGAGACGAAAAATAGGCCCGGAACTCATTAGGTTGGTCCCTAATTATCCCGGTTTGTTGATGAACTTCTCTCCTTGCTCATGGAATCCGACAACTTGCCAAACATTTTTTGCATAAAAATAACATGCATAGGTATTCATTTTGAATGAGAAACCATTGCCGAAATCACAAAGCGATCTTAGCGACTTTTACGAAGAGAGAATTACCAGTGAAAATTGTGTCAAATCTGATGGTACTATTCCTATATTTTGGAAGTAACCCAAGACGGCGTTGACCATTCTAATTTCCGTTTCTCAGCTTTGTCAATCCGATCGTACATGCCGTGAAAAAGGACAATAAATTTCACTATCATGATTCATAAACAAACGGAATTGGGCTTAATCGGCCTAACACACGAACTATGACTGTGCTCCTGGATATTTTATGACCTAACAAGTAAGTTAAGTATGTACTCTGTTGAATATCCAGTCACAGTAATCACATTTTCATGAATGCCATCCTAGGATTTCTACGCAAGACTTCACCTCCCCTCAATGTTTTTTCTTTTTGGTTGCTTAACTGCACAGAATCGAAAGTGTCCTGCATTGACTTTACCACTACAACCACACCGATAGTCACCAAATTTCATTCCAGAATTAGTTATAGAGCTAAACAATTAAAAATGAGTAGTCGAACATGAGTAGTGATAAAAGCAAAAGAATTAGATAAAACCAGTGCAAAATTTTAACTAATTTGTAGAGTTCAGAAGAAATTTCTCAGGCTATCCTGATGTACTTTCTTCCTTCCTCACACGTTTGACAGGAATGATACTGCAATATTCACAGACAGCACCCACGTCGACTTCCGACCCTCCGATATCCCGCAGTACGTAATCTCAGGCTCTCGTGCAAGCTGAGCAGGCGCAGCGCTATAATTGCCAAAAATTTTGGAGTCCATGGGTTTTGAATGCTCGCTACTCAGTGCACTTGAATACGACGGGCCGAGAACCGCGGGCGTTGACGTGTGGATGGAGGAAAAAAGTCGATAAAGCTGTCTCTTTTGTCGGCTGCGTTTTCACGCATTTAGATGTCTGTCCTGTTTTTTAGCCTACTTCGACTCTCATGTGCACCCAGAAACGTAATTGAAAGAGATCGTAGAAAAACCAAGGGTCTACTTTGAAGGCAAAGCGTTAGAAGAGTTCAAAAACAGAATTAATTGGAAAGAATGATGGCCAAAAAAAATTGTGTTCGAAAATCGGCCCCAAATAAATGAACATTCGACTAGTAATGGAAAGGAGAAAAAAGTTAATCCTGCTGAGAAAACACAAGGGCGAGAAGAATGACCGACATAAGCAAATTGAGAGACAACTCGGCTTGAGGGCCGGAAACATGATGATCACGGATGAGTGAACAACAACTTGGATTCTTGACGTTCTCGGTACTGCGCTTCTTGTACATAGAACGACCAGGACAACGGTGAAGGCTGCCAACTACTTAAAATCTCAAAACCTCTGACGCAGATTTATCTCAAAGCCACTATCCCACCAAATAATTTCTTTTTCTCGACATGAAGTATTTTTAGGGGGTGCTGTGAGCAATGCTATGTATATGTGGCTGCATTCGAAAATGTTGCAAACCTTCTTTCCGAGCGCTTTTTTCTTTCAGGAAAATGCACAAAAAGGTACTAGCTACCAATGGTCGAAGTCAACAGCTACGCAAGCTTCTAGTAGATGACCCAACGACCATCCCCACCACCACAGAAAAGAAGATGCTCAAAAAAAATAAGTCTCTTGCAGCTTCGTAAAGAATCTTTATGTCACTGTGATCATCCCTCCACTGGAGATTCCACCGTGTAAAATCATGGGAACAACTCACGGGTGAGATGGTCTGCATTCAACTAAGACTACCTCTTGTAGTAAATTTCGCTATACTCTTGTAATATCGTAGACGATTACTAGTAATTTTATCTGCTTAAAACGATCTACCTTCTTCACTCGACACATATACAAAAGGATTCTCCAAAAAGATTCATGAAGGAGGCTCGAGAGAGTTGATACTTTTAAATGTAAGAATGGAGTGTTTCCTCACTCATGTCTTCATAAGTAACTATCGTCGGACAGGCACCAGTGTGGAAGCACTTGAAGCTTTTTCAAAAAGAAGTCTCGAAGGCTTTCCTCTTTGTTTTTGTCATAAAATGAGCAAAAATTGGAGCAACTGCCCCGACGTAGTTTGTCGATAAAGCATCCTACGTAACAGATAATGGGCTTTTGAGATAGGGAAAGCAATAAAACAACAATAAAAACACAAAAAAAAAGCCAAGAAAAAATGTTGGAACATCTTCTCTCCCTTTCACCCTTTCACCGACCTCACACCAGCGATTTTTGGGAAAGGGACACTCTTAATTCTTCCTATATCCGAAACCAGAAAAATACTATGCCTTAAGTATACTATGAACTAGCGTTAGTATACTTTTCTGCTGACTTTGCTTCCAATTTGGAATTGCAATCCGAGGAAGCAGTACCATTAAGAAATCTTCGGAAAATGATTTCGGATCGTTCCATTCATTGGAAAATGCAGTGCTTGTAAGATATTTTCCTTCGGTAAAAACTATTCGAAGTTTTGACTAACTTTTTTGCTTCCTTTAAAAAATTGAAAAATATTTCACGAACAGAAAACCGCTCCCACTCTTCTCACGTCGTTTTCACTCCTCCTTTCCTCATTCCGCCGAATGGTTGAATGTAAATCGACATGGCACTTCATTAAAAATTGAACAGATGTGTTGTTCGGATCACTTTGCAATCTTCGTCTACTACGCTTCTAGCCTTAATCATTGAAGGCATCTCGCTAAGCATCAATTCCGCCATCTCTGGTTCGTCGATCAAATGCTTCTATCGAGCCACGCTGTCGTTCCTCAATATTCTCCGAGCTGCCCTTCATATTGCAAAATATGGCTGAATAAACACCCTGGGCCAGCATGGTGTTGCTCATCGGTCCGTTAAATTCCTAGCAATATCGTAAAAGATCTGGCGCGATATTCCAGAACTTCTCCATATCAATTCCATGGGTATTTGTGTCATTAGCGGAGCATAACGACAGCATTAGAAACTAAGTGTGACTGAAAGCCAGAGCAGGCCGTACGTTGTTTCAACGTGAGGTCCCACAGGACACAGTTATCATGCTTCCTGCCAGCGCATTAGTTTAGGGATGTGCTCACCAACCCTTCAGAGAACCAGAGTTAAGAGGACCAGAGTCTCTCAGAACCTTTGGTTAACGTAAAAAGCAGCTGATATTCCAGGAAGAGATTCAAATAAACTGCATTCGTCCTTCCTATAGTTCCGTTTTCGACATTCGCGACTAGCTTTTGCGAAGGCACATCTCGTGACAAATTACTGCCCATAATCTTTGGCATTATATGAGCGTAGTTTCGCTCGAAGCGATGAAGATGCGCGAGGCCTTCACACATTCTTGAGCGTTGTGTATGGAAGCAGACTCCCGTCGTTTTTGCTTGAATTTCTTCATACGTGAGCGCGCCCAAATTTGGTTAGGCTCTTGTTTGTTAGGAGCAGAAGTAACGGAAGTAGTGTTGAATGCATGACTAAAAAACTAGCCAACAACATGGAATAATAGTGAACATGTCACTTCTCACTTGCTGTTTTGACAGGCCGCACCACAAGATCAACTACCTCTCTGAATAGAGTGGATTTTAACATCCACACCACTTCGATTTAATATCTGACACAGTTGCGAACTCCTGCAAATCCATCAAAAAAGCAGTTGAAGTCGCTTTTTATTTTCTCGAAAATCTTGAAGGCATGCTTTCGATGAGAAGCTCGAGGGAATTCAATAGAGATAGATGTGTTTTCATTTGTTGTTTAGAAGACTATCAGCTGGTCTGAAAAACAAGAGTCGGACAATTTACATGGGAATGGAACATATTGTTTTTTTTTTTTTTTTTGCAATTCCTTAACCATCAAACAACATGAGAACACGCATGAAGTGCCGCATGCCAGTTGTCTCTTGATAAATGAAAGAAAATTGTCCTGATTCCGTTAGGGCCGAATTACCGAGTGGAATTCCGGAAATATACTCTTTTCGGCTACAGTTTTAAGAGATTTAGGAGGGTCCTTTGCGCCAACACGTACCTCGCGTAAAGGTCCATGTCTAATGGTAGTACTATCAGTTCGCAATAGGAGCGAACTCCTCACGTGCTGTAGCATTACAATCCTTTTGAGTACATACATGTAAGACTCTAACGCCATAACACCCGGAGAGAAAACTACTAATCGGTGACTTTTTATGACGTCATCATTGGCAAAATCATGAAGAAGGCATCGTAGGAGGTGAGTTGGAATTATAAATTGTTTAACTAACTAACCAGTAGGGAACATTCCCTTCGGTCAACCATACAGGAATATCATCACGTATGGCTATATTCGCTGAACACTACAGCTTTAGTGGCACGCAATTTTAAAGGACCTCACTAGGCCAGCCTATTTCACTCAGCTATAAGCATCAGCTCTAAGTGGACCACTGACTTGTAATGAGACGAAACATTGTTCTTCGCTATCATACAGAAGCATCTACATCGGTAACCCTAGAGAAGCAGACATCAGAAATGTTATTTTCAGGTCTCCTTCGAAGGCAAAACCAACGTAGTAATTTGACGTAAAGCTTAACAAAGTTCAGTGGGTAGTATTGTTCATCATCCGTGGAGATGAGATATATGATAGCAATTTCTACGCGTTCTTGCCCTTCTGAATGTGAACCAATTTGGCTGTTTTCACAATGGATCGTGAGGAAGTACGAATACATAATCAACCAGCAAGCACATAAACACATCTCTAACATGTTTTTCCCTTTTTCCTCCTTTACACAGCGTCTGCGAGAGTTTGGCAGGCGAAAATTATTACTGAAAGTACTCTACAAGCACCGTTCGAAGTAAGCCATTATCCATAATGTCAGGACGGAGCTAATGAGCAAAATTAGAGCGAAGAGAGCACCCTACAGTCAGACAGAAACACGAGAACAGAGGGATTCCTCACCTTCACCACCCGATCCACTTGTCTGATTTGGTCCTCGATTGTCCCACTGTTATGGGACATGCTCGTGTTGCGGGCAGAAACGGCAGCTGGTCGAGATGCGAGGGGCGTGGGCAGCGTTGTCTCTTTAGAATCATCCGACGTGATGTCTCGCATCCGACAACGTCCCCTGCCAACCTGCAGCATGACAGCGCAAGCCTACACTTTGCGGTCGCACACATACTCTTCAACCGCTCTTTTTTTCGGAAGCACATCTACTTGAGTGGCTCTACGAACAATAGTAAGGCGAACGCCGTTGAGACCGCTTCTCGAAGATTATATCATTTACGCGCGAATCACCATCATGAACGCCATCAAACAAAGCTAGCACGAATTAGAGGAAGTTGAAAAAAATGTGAGAGAAGGCACTAGTGCACGGGATCAACATGGGTGCACGGAAAAATGGCTGTGATGGTTGTTCTCGAAGATCGTGAGCCTTTGTTTCTTGAAGTCTCCATGAACAGACTTACGCAACAAAGAGAGAGGTACTGCATAATGGTACTCAACTAATAATGCAAGACGTGTGGTGTGAGTTACATAATTTCAGATGAGAGGAAATGAGAAAGCATGGAAGCGGGTGCTATCACAAAATTGACCATGGTTGAGTATTGGCGCATTATCTTACAATATATGCTCTAAGCAGCACAAATTCATGCTTTGTCTTTTTAGATCACTTCGCACCGTGTAGCTGAACATATTGTTCTTTCTTTAGTTTTTTTTTTTCGACTACTGTCCCCAATAAAATGAATTATAGCTCGCGGAACTACAGTCCTTCACCATACTCTATACAGAGAATTCCAACTGCCGAGGTCCCTACGTACCAGCACAGTCCGAGGCAACGCTGCACTCTGGGCTAGGATTCATAAACGCGTAGCTGAGCAAAACCAGCATATCACACCAATTTCACCTGCTGAATCTTCTGCCGTTACGTGGTCTATGCCACAACCAATCACGTTGACCATCGGTGGGTTGCACATGCACATGCACATCAACAGCAAATTCGCGTAGCTTTGCCAATGGTTTTCATTGTTTGAAGACAGCGGCTCACACCAATACCATTTTCGAGACTTCTATAGGGAGCATCTGCTGAAATCATCGAACTCAAAGGTTCGGATGAAGTACCACAAGAGATTCAATGGTCACTTAAAATTTTAAGCTATCCTTTCATAAGAGTGCTAAACTATCGTAGGCCGTAAGAGGTGTGTGCCAGGTCTCTTACAAAACGTTTAAAAGAATTTTTTTTTCTGAACGAGCCCATAATGAACCAATTCATAACGCCCACAAGCAAGGATGAAGTGCAAAAAATGATTCTTTCCTTAGATGAACCACGCATTAGACCTCATCTGATAATGGAGGCATTGCATGCACATATGCCCTATACAGACCTGCTGAAGAGCTCCTATGTACCAAGTCAGCGCTTCATCCTCGTGAGCTAGGACTCATGAAACGTTAACCGCACAAATCAACGACGATTAGCGCAATTGGCCGTCCGATAGACTATGGAGTGTTAGGAAACGCAAGATACAAAACTTGGCTTGTTAAACTGTTTTGCACGGTTATGCTTCTACGAGCGCTAGCCCTGAACTCCTTTGGTTTTTAAGAATCCTACCCCTGGACTCTTTTGGCAACAATTCACCGACCCCAGGGAGGATAAATCGCTTGGTTGGCGCAGAAAGAGATACAGCCATCGTCTGAGGATAATTTTTTTATAAAATGAGTTGAATCTTATCAATAGCACTCGGACTCTCAATTAAGATTGATGAGTTACGGTCGTTTTCAAAAATTTACGATTTACGATTTACGAAAATAAGTTCGTTGCTACGCATATCCCTACTACATATGTACTTACAAGCAAAAGGTATGGTACAAGACAAGTCCCACCACGACCTCCATCCACTACATCTGACAACTTAGGCTGAAACATCGGCCGATTGTGGCGTCGGTTTCGCATCTTCGCACAGCGTCTATGAGCTGAGCTCTATGATGGAAGATAGCGATCGCGTATCGGCCCTCCATGTCTGCGCTCTACAAAGATTTGGATACTATCGGTATTAAGATAAGAAGGAAATTTCATGGATCTCAGCCCTCGATGTCTGCCGTAACCCATAAACCATGCCTACCATCCCCTGTGGCGTATTCTGCTGAGCCGTAGAGTCCTCAACCTTTGGAGCCCTCTGTTGCATTTCCGATCTCGGAACCTAAGGGAACAAAGTTGAATGAATGCCCTTAGGAGCTTCGGACAAAGAAATTTTTACAGTTCTCACCAACTTCCGTGGTATTCTGTGAAATTAGACGTCCTCACAGCCGTTATTCTACGCAGCTCGCATTCCTTATCATTATTGAATGAAAAGCAAACAAAATAATGCAAGTGAACTTGTATATTTCTAGTAATTTCTAACACTAATATATGGTATGAAGTATGTTTCTGCCAAATTACGGACTGCACACCGACAGTCACTACATACTGTAGCGTAAGCATCGTTAAAATTTATAGGAATGACTCAACTGTAAAAGAAATTGGCACCAGTGCCCCTCCAGCAAACGAAAACTGCTTGACACATTCTACGAACGGTCATGACAGAAGTGGGTGACTGCTTAGTTAACTGGATTCTTGTTCAGATACAAACAAAAAAAAAACGCTTTCTTTGTCGTAGCTAAAATGTCTTCCTTTGGTTGCGGTGCACGCATTCTATAAGTAACTTACCCTTGTGAAAAAAAGCTTCGATTAACCAAGTCTGCGCACGATAGCGAACATAAAGAGGGTCTGTCGCACCTTTGTTTCACAATATTTTTGTGCTGCCGCAAAGGTGTAAGGAATGAAATACAAGGCAGATAACACTAAGATGGATGACAGAATAGCTGGCAACAAAACTGTGTTCTATCGTATGTACTTCCATTTCGCGACAATAACTTCACTCAAGCATTACAAAACGACAGGTGAATTGACTACTTATCTAATTTCAACATTGCCGGCACAAACGGATCCCACTCGTCTGAAGATTTCGCGTTTTGCAAGAAAAAAATTAAATGTTCTGCATATGTGGGCGAAGGTTGAATGTCAAAGCCTTCCCAAGAGGCTGAAATCGATAGCGTCATTAAGACGCGTGGGATCGGAGGAAATCTCCCCACAATTATGGAGAATCGAGCCTCGGAACGACTCCCAGTTGCTGTCACTGCCAGGACACTTCCTCGTTGGACGTCGAGTCAACCAGTAAACCTGAAACCTTCGTCAAATACAATAAATACAGTACAATAAAATGTGTGCAGTACAATAAAATGCGAGCTGACAACTCTCATACTGACTTCTGTTGTCACCCTTCTTCTCGGAAATTGCTCAGGAATTACACCTCCAAAATTGTTCGCCTATCTTTAACAAAGGAGGGAAGCTATATTCTTTTCACATGCTACGTTTCATAGCTATCGAGTTGGTGAATAATTATTGCGGCTTTTTTTTTCGCGACTTCTTTTTCTGTTGAAAAGTAACGCTTTTTAAATTGTTTTCTCATGAAAATAATCTCCTTTCACTTAACAGATGTGCTTAATGGTCAGTGATTCAAGGAGATTCAACGATTTTAGATCGGCCGACTAAAGCATAACGGATAAAAGAGGAAGAGGTAGAACATCGAAACTCGGCGACCAGGGAGCCTCGGTAGCTGAGGAAAAGAACGAATGCCTGACAACGAGAGTCCTGGCTGGAGACTTCAATGTCGGCTATTCGACCGTCCTCTCAAAGACAAGCTCGGACAAGTATGAAATTGAATGAATGGGTCCTCCATGGGCTCTACAACACTGGCAAAGCCAAAAATATCCAAATTCCTCCGATTTGCTGCAACGAGACGAGCAGATACAGGTCGCACATTTGACGGTCGATTCTTACCACTTCATCTATGAGACATGTGTGAAACTCTTGAACGTTGTTTCAACTTGCCTTTGCATGTTGTTCTTTCGCCAAGAAGTTCGTTGAGATCGCGAAATGTCTGTGCTGCATTCCAACTTTTCTCTAAGAGGTAGAGCACATAGGACAGGGCACAGCACTAGGTGGTCAGTGTCGGTTTGGGAGTACTAAGTTCAGTCGGATTCCGAAATGGTCTACTAAGTACCTACATACTAGGGTACCTTCAGGAAAAGAAGGTAGCATTGAAAAAGTGACTTAAACAGCCGTTAGGGAGGACGACAAATGATGTTACAGCAAGAAATGCGTACCATTTAGCGAAGACAGCCTAATCCATCTCAAATTCAAGCTAAATTACTCGAAAAACCGATCCCACTGCGGATCTGTTCGTCCCCGCCAGAACTCGTTGAAACTTGTTATAGGACCTGTCGGACAGAGGAATTGTCACTGGAGCGCGTTTTTTCGCAAACCCGGAACTTTTCCAGGAAGTTTCTCTCGTTTGAAGAAGTGTTCCGATGCGCTGTCAACTCCAAGGAAAGCGCCTAGGGAGTATCAACTCTCCCGCAAAGTGGCATCTTTCGTTTTTGAGAAACCGTCTTCGTTTTTGAGAAAAACCTTCATTAATGGTCAAAAAATGGTCAGAAACCACTTTTTGACCATTAAAGACGTTTTTTTTTTTCAAAAACGAAGACGCTTTCTCAAAAACGAAGGGTGCCGCTTCGGGGGGATACTTGCTCATGCAGTGCGCATCTCCAGTCAAAATTTCAACATGATACGTCTCATACAGGGTGAGCAACACCTGATTATCACTGGAGCGCGCAGAGTGCAGGGTAGGGATGGAGTAAATGAGTGAACAACAGTGATCTTCAGCCACGATTTTGATGATCCTCCAGACGTGCCTTTCTGAAATCTGCTTCTGTCTAACATCAGTAGACGGTTAGCGGTTGGCTACGCCCCGGGCATTGATGCTAAGCCCCCTGAATCTGCAGGACGCTACTAAGTCCTGGTGGTCAATGACCACCTTAAGCTGCGCACTGACATAGGAGCGAATCTGGGTGTGGTTTTTGACAGCATCTTTATCAACTGAGAAAAGTGGATTATTTTTATTAAAAAAAGAAAACTCGAAAGTACAATTCATTTGAAGAGAAAAAGTCGCAAAAAAGGGGCGATAATTATGCACCAACCTGAAATATCAGATTGCTGCAAAAGAAATGGCCCGTCTTTGTGTTGTTTTTGTGAATTTTTTTCACAACATCAATGAACGGTAACCTCGGAGGACGATGTAACCCCTTTCATTGGCAGGGACCATTACTCATCGTATGAGCAGGTTCCTGACACTTCGTCACCAGAACTCCGAAAAATAAAGAGCAAAGAACAAGGAGACGTCCGTTTTTAAGGCGTTATGTTAAGTTTTGCAAATTTCTTCTAGCAAGGCAAAAGCTTCCAGATCTGGGAAAGGCGGCAGAGAGAGGACAGTTTTCCCAGGGAGTATGAGTACTACTCCAACGTTTCCTGGTGAAATTATCAGAAATTAATCCAGCTCTCAGAAACAAATTCTGGGCAAGAGTTAGCGTGCACAAAATGTGCTTTCGGGCAGCTCGATCGTTTTTCGAGTAAACCGCTCACGACTTTTTGAAGCAAATAACTGACATTGGTTTTGTAGGAGATGTTCTTCACAAAAAACAGCTTGGAGAAAATCGCCCATCCAGGACCCTAGAGAAACAAGGAAAATACTTCGGAAAATGCTCATCTACGTCTCCCGAGCAGATAAGTCGTTGCACCAGAGCTCACCCATCAGTAGGTACTGACGTCCTCATGTTGATGCGAAGGAGGTGTTTTGGATTGTATTGCTTGTGATGTTACAGTAGAATGCTCGAAATTCAGAAAGCTGAGAGCGCGAAGTTTGAGGAACTTCAATTATCACACGACCCTTAACTACAACCGACATCTCTTGAACATGCTGCACAAAAAAAAAGCTTGCTTTGCTCCTTTGTGATCAGCTACTGAAATGATCTCTTTTCGCACTCAGTACACCAACCCCTAGTATTTCCGAAGATTTTCTCTTTTTGATCTGTCACCCATTATCCACTTTCATATTCTACCAGTTTCAGTAGCTGCCCAATCAAAACTATGTGTGAAAAGTTATCAAATTGGTGGGCGTCCATTCACCTACTGATTTTGTACACGCGATCACTTCTGCTTCTGATGAAATCTGCGTCGGTGAAACTCCACTCGTCTGATACTGCATGTCTCAAGTCTTTAGCTCCTCTATGCTAATGATGTGTTCACACATGCCTGGCAAGGACGCCCAATCGTTATTCTATGTCAAAAAGGAAGGCCTGACAGGCTCAAAAGTAGTTTTGCAACCACTTGTTGAGATTTGTTTACCTGTCTTCCCTCCAAAAACGTAGTTTACCACATGTAAGTTCTTTGTGGCGCCTGACACCATTGAATTGTGTGCCACTAACTGCCTGCTCGAGCTTCCGGTTACCGCAGCGCTCGCCCAAATTCATGAAGGAACCTCTGCGAAGATTTTCATCACAGAGGGGCACGTTTAATTCCAAAACTCACCCCAATAATTGTTAATGTCATCGAATCCTCAAAGTTTGGGTATTCGCCATTGTCGAATCCTCAAAGTTTGGGTATTCGCCATTGTATTCACTTCTGACCGCTTTATATGAAGTATCATCAGAAGTATTTCTCACCCCTGAGATTTTTACCACTACACTCGGTCAGCTACGACACACTTTACGAAGATTAGATCTAGGCGTGGCGTCGAGCACTAGCGAGTGCTTGCGGGCATCCTCTATTACTCCTTTTTCTGAGAGGAAGGTAAATCCACAGGTTCCAATGAGGAAACGTGAGAATACTCGCGAAGCAGTGGACTACTGTTCTCTGGGACATCATACAGTGCAGCTTTTAAGCCGGTGGTTGGGTATCAGAGATCAGTCTTGTCTCCGCTTCGGCGAAGACGAGACGAGACTTGGGTGAAACCGTGACCCAGTCCAACAATCGGTCAAAGGAGATTCGTGCAGTGCGGACGCGTGTACTACAAAGAGAACTGAGTATCGTCGTGACTACTGTTTCATGCTAGCTCGTCACGTCTGTTTTACGCAGACTAAAACACTTGGTGTGACATTCTTCGCAAAGGAAAAAACAAAGAAAGGATAAACTTTTATTACTGCTATTTTCATGCACAACACGTATCACGTATATTACAAGCAAATCCTAGCAAAAAAAGCATCATTACAGAAACGTCACATTTTCCCGTATCCCTAGCTGTCGCATTCGATTTAACACTAAATCAATCAGCACAGTAGACGTATATTTACAAGGTCATTCTCTTACACGCGGGCGATGAAGCCAATGAAATGCAGTGCACTATATCATGTACAATATCAAAATGAGCTGCAAAATAAGTACTTAGTGCGAAGTAGTTCCAAAAGAAACTTCTTCTCCAGACAAGTCATCGAAAGAATCGTCCTGAAAAGAAAACAACAGTGGAAAATTCTTTCAAATTTTTCTCTAAAGAAGATATGCTGTATTGTCATGGGTCCATGCTGGAACACTGGCGAAAAGGAAATATTATCCACTCGATATGCTGTTGAAGAAACATAGCAAAATCTCTAGTGCATAACTGCGACCATGGGTATGTTATTGGCGATGTTCCTGGATAGCTTATGAGAGATGCAATTGTAACTGCCTCTAACTCCCACCGAGACGTGAGTTTATTTCTAGATAAAATGGTCATTGAGAGAGGGATTGCCCAAGGTGAATGCTACAAAACCATAGTCACTTGATGCTATGAGAGATTCTAGTCCGACCGCCTGCGATTCCATTACCAGAAGGAATCATAACTGATCAGTCCTGCTCTACGGCGTTGCAGAAGATGTACATATTGTTGCCAACGGCAGATAGTCAAAAGCAGGAACCCACCTTATTTTCATGGTTGAGCTAATAGCAGATTCTGCATCTCCTCGACACGCTGATTCCAGCGGTATAAATAAATTGTCTCGAAACGGTCTCTAAACCCGTCACCCAAGACGGGACTTGTAAAAGTTTGCCAAGACAAATTGACCTGTGAAGCCATTGATCTTATCGATTTAACAGGTCAAGACTCTCTAGTCAACGCTGCAGCCGTGGCGGGTAGTCAGCACAGCTTGCAGCGATCCGCCTCCCAGCTCCAAATTTTAGCCATTTCGACCCTTCCAAAAACCGCGCTTTCGTCGCTTTCGTGCCTGTTGGTGTACATCACTGGGATCAAGATGGCGAGGAAGTCTAGGACATGTTGATAGGGCCCCTGCCTTTAAAAGGCAGACATCGACTTTTTTGGCATGCGATATCATGTCAAAAAAAAAAAAACTTTGCGTTTTCCTCTATTTCTATTGCGTATATTGAAGTTCATGCAGTGTAGACACTATTTTTGAACACAGTTGTAATTTGATTTGAATAAGCAAGTTCTACAGGGCTGCTGGAACCAGAAAAAAACTAGATTCATGCTCTTCTAAATCAATAAGATAGTCGAGTGGATGAAACAATAGTGTTTAAGCTAAGCATGTATTCTTTATAGAACGAAAAAATCACCAGATAAGAGGAGCTAGTTTGAAGTGATCCAAATCGATTTTAGATCCACTTGGTATAAGCAAAGTATCACTATGTACCAGCAAAAGATGAGAAATCGTAACATAGACCACTATGGTTGAATAGTATTCCAACGACAGAGTCATTAAAAATTGCTCATTCATCACCTATTTATCTTGAGAGCACAAAAGGAATCAAGATGACATACCTTACGCTTGCTATTCAATTTTTCTTGTTCACCGTTGCCTTGCTCAAGTAAGGAATTTGACGACATTGTATGGACATCCTAAACAGACAAAACAATGGCATAGTTTACTCTGTAGTGTGAGAGGAACTTTCGCTTCATAAGCACATTAACTTTATAATGGAATAAAGGTAATTGAACATGGTAGCAGATAATCAAGAAAAATAAAGGACACCGCAAAAAGCAACGTGTACTCTTTTGATAAACACCGTGGCATATCAGAACATCGTGAACTACTTCCTTTTATGATCTTTGACAAATCAGTTTCACTTTCTCTTCCTGTACCATGGCGCCTCAAACACCCATTCATCTTTGAGTCGCATGGCCGTACGTATGATAGGTGGGTGGCGGTCATGAAGAACGATTGGTCGTGACAGCTGCCAGCTGCACCGCGCATCCCACGTAAAGGTTGCCACGCTCATCTCGCACGATACGCATACTAGCCTACCGTGTACAGAAGACCGAAGGCTTTATTTGGTTCAGAGCTAGATTGAGTATGGATTTTTGGGATTTAGGGCAGTAACACAATAACCCACAATCATTATGTGTCAAATTCCAATGAAAATTAAGCTTTATCTGCTTTCGCACTATGAAATTTTGTTCAAATAGGTCATAACCATCTTCAGCAGTGAAAGATAATTAACAAACACGCAACTGTCAGCTCCTGTGAATCCCTGTCAGCTCCTGTGAATCTCTCCAGCTATGTAGGAGCGGGGCTACAATTGCATGGGAGATTGACCCACGAGTTCATAGCAGCCACTCAGAGGTTCAGGGACGACGAACACAGGCCGAACACGTTTCAATAGCAGTTACACCGCGAGGTGAAAGCTTATTTTGTCGCCCCACGAGGTGCGTTCGCCCCGGGAATGCTGTGCTTCGAGGGCGATGAACTGGTTTGCATGTCTCAAACCTAGGATCGCAGCTCAATCTGGGCGCAGGGCTGTGTTCGTACTGTATACTTGGGTGAGTGGATGCTTACCCAAGCTCATCCAAAAATAGTCCCGAACGCGTACGCGCTTTCCGTGGCAGCGCTTGGGGGACGCTGCGGTCCCGCGACGGACTTCCAGATCCGCGCCGCACTCTCACGCATCCGCACAGCACGGATCTCGTCTGAGCGATTATTGCGCTGGACCACGGTTTTACCCGGGCCTCAGCCGGCCTGACTAGTCTCGCTGGGCTCGCCTTGCCTCCGCCGAGCGGAAACACGACTAAGCTCTGCTGCTCAACCACCACCTTATATACGCCTCCTAAGGGGCGAGGTGCCACGTGGCAAGGAGCAGGTAGAACGCAGGACATGAGGGGCAGGACGCAGGTTGAACGACATAACAGGTGATCGGGCAGCAACTAGCCCCCACAACGCCTCCGGAACACGGGGGTTGCTGCTCTTAGCAGTCAGAATGCAGCAGTTCTTCCCCTTGCAGCAATGTCTGCCTTCCATTTCTTGGAGGTGTGGCTTGGCAGGTTGTGCTGCGTTTGCTTTATCCAGTTATCTGAGCAACTATTGCCAGCTATCGTTCTTCCTGGCATACACCCATGATAGGTACAGCCCAAGGACCAGCCCACTTTCACGTTTTTGCCGGGATGACGCAGCAACCTGTTCATTTCCTCCTTCCCCCCTCCTAAAAAGTGCAAATAGAGTCCCCAGGTCAGAATTCACATAAAAGTCAAGTTTGTTTAGACCAATGCTTCAAACATATGCAGGAATATGGTGGTGACACAAAGCTATAGTTTGTTAGCAGCAAACAACCTCTAACAGAATGCTATTATCGCATTTCGAACCTGACAGATGTCTGCCTTGAATTAGTGGGAAAATCGAAAACTGTGACTCGCAAGTCTTTTACACGCGTGTATCCATAGAAGCATATTGAGGTGAAAGACCTTTGAAAGTACCCTCACAAAATGAAGAATGTTCTTTGAGAATTGTTTTCCTGAGGCTAAGAAACGCTTGGGAAAAGCTTGGTATCAAAGTTCGCCATCGATAATCAGAAAGTTTCTCGCGACAAAAAACAACGAATAGTTCCATGGGAATGGAACTGCAAGTAGCCACAAGCACATATTTCATGGTATTAATTGTCCATGGTTTTGTTGCATACACCATCTTCTTCATTCCCCTCCCCACAGACTGAAATCTAGCGTTGATAAATCGGGAACGCTAAACCACTTCACCGTTCGGAAAACGTTTCTTTCAGAAATGAAAGCAAGGTTCGGCAGCAATCGCCGGTAATGACAATCGCAACTCTTACGGCTCAACTATCCACCTCTACCCTGTAGGCTTGCTGCATTTGTTTCGAGGCCGAAACCAACAGAATGCGTGCAAGTGCGTGCGCATAGCTTCACAACATTTACTACATTACTACTACACAATACATTGCCAAACGCAAACATTTCAAGCAGCCTAGTAGTGTTTTAGGATGAGCTGTAAGCAATATTGAGACGTTCGCGCTTACTATGAATTGTGTTGGAGTTAACAAAGTTCAAACAGTGCAAACATTATTTTTGGGACTTTGTATTCGAAGGACATAACAAGATGAATTTTGCACAACGTCCGCGATCAGTCTGACCGTAATTTAGGCGTGAAATTAAATGCATTGGCGGACTGCAATTGCACGACGGGCCGCATATTCGACATCAATACTGAAAGTTCAGTTTGACTAGTTTAACATGTGAATGGTGATCAGACCTGTTTAGGAGGAATATTTTTAACTTTGATAATAGTCGAAAAAGGAGATGGGACAACTAGAGATTACGCGCAACTCAATACAAGCGGTTTTTGGGGTGATTTGCCAGTGTAGAATATGGTAGGTGGCAATGTAGCAGTTGGTGAGAATGAAACAATTTTGGAATACGGTAGCAATCATTTGAGTGCAGGATCCCTCAGGCTATTTGAGCGGGAAACGAAAACGACGAGGACCCCCCGAACGACAGAACCACTAGTTCCTGCTCCTGCCGCTGCCTTGGGGAGGTTGCCACCCCCTTGTGCTGTTTTATTTCTATTCCGTTCAGTGTATTGTTCTCTTTTTCTTCATTTTCTCCACTTGTTGTAGTAAATTTTTATTGTACTTCGTGTGCGATTGATACCAAGGGTTAACCCCGACGTACATTTTTCCGTACTTACACACACAAGGTAAATCAAAAAACCGTAGGCACTCGTGCCTAATTTGGGGGCCGAGCTAAACCTTGAGTGTGAAGTAAGGGAAAGTGTTCAACGGAAACCACATCAATCGGCGATTTTGGACTTTGGACCCTTCCTCACTCCTGCCGATTGCCTCTCTCTCTCCCTCTCTCTCATCTTTGGTATTGTTGCCGTACGTTTTGTACAATTAGCAGCCCAGTGGTTCAACCATCAGTGGCAGCTAGTTGTTAACGCAGCGCAGCAGGGTCAGTGGATTTTCTTGAGGAAAAGCCCAACCCTGCTTGACGCTGTTGTGTCAGATTCCTTCTCAGTGAGGAATCGATAGTGGTTGCACCTATTTTGTAAGGGTAACCTCTGCCCAAAATTTTTTTTTGTGTGGCTGAGGTGCAACACTATCGATTAGTTGCTGTACAAGGAGTCTGGCGCAGTCGAAGAGAGGCGTGGTGCCGGTGATGGTTGAACCAAGCACGTCTGCGATGGCAGATGCATTAGAGCAACGCCAAATTTTGTCTGTTTCAGACATTATGGTCGATGCAGAGAGTCCAAGCAATATGGACGTAGAGGAGAGCCGAGCATTGCCGCAAACTGAGCTGGAAGAGCTCAAGGTTTGTGATATTGTCTTGAAGAGAGT
>KN727114.1:0-25268 GCA_000816745.1 Ancylostoma duodenale
AAAATGGCATGGGGATGAAGGCAACTATATGATACGGTTATATTTATATATTTCCTCAAAGAGCAGCTGCTGAGCTACCATGCAAAGACATTTCTGGGAGCTGCTCCTGTTCATGACAGGCCTGCAACTACAGGGTGACAACAAAGTATTTGGCCAAACATAACACATTGTAAGATTGGGATTAGATGGGCTAGCAATCTGGAAATTTACGTGGGCTATGTAGGATTCATGCGCTTTGAGAATCCTCCCTTGGATTTTGGATAACTCTTTTGTCTTCTCCGTAGAGTCGACAAAACCGTCGGCAACTGCAACGCACGAGGGCCGCAAGTTGGTCGAGCATTCATGACCCCGTTTTCTCGTCCGGTCTAAATCAAGGAAGCTGGTATCTCAGCAAGAGTTAGCTCTAATCCTGCGCTTTAAGAACTGCGCTTCAGAGATCCAGAGGTCTTCGTTTCCAGAAGCACGCTATTTATTAAGCAAATCTGATAGGTTTGGTGAAGTCAGAAATTGGGGGGTGTGAACTAAGCTTCTGCTGCTTTTTCTCTTGAAACATGAATGGAAAACTTTGTTGGATCTCCACCTTATTTCTATCAGAGGTGCTTGAGCCTAAGAAAAAACGTACCCCTCAGGATTTTGCTCTTCCCACTTTTGCCCTTTGTTTTGTGAACGCTGATTGCTAGACTAGCTTCATGCTTCGTCATATGGAGATACGGTATTTTTTAGTTGTTCTTCTCACATTTTCTTTATCCGAAGATCAAGAAGATTCCAAAAAGATGGCATCCTTAGACAATACATAGGACACGAATCATTCGAGGACGCAGCTGGATGTCGGAAGAAAGGTTGTTCCGACTGGTTCTCGGAACCTTAACGTTCACAGGAAAAAAAAGGGATGCAAAAAAAAAAAACAGGAAACTCGTTGTAAGTAAGCCAGCTGATGTCTGAGCCATGATGCTCCACACTTATCTACTTGTAGTGACTATCTTCGTAACTAAGCCATTGCGTATTAAGGACGTTCAGCATGACTAACAACAACCTTCGTTTAACTAAAAAATGAATGCAGAAAGGCCATCAAATGGTACAAGTTGGAGTTGTTTACGTTACGCTGAGATGAGTTGTTTACAGCGTTCGCCATGACGTGAGAAAATATCCCTTGAGCCCGACATTACGCAGGTGATGGCAGCAAAGCTCATCCAGTGACGAGAGTCATCAAATGAGTACGCTTAGGATCGTACCAATTCACGGATCATCAGGAAAATTCTGAAGAAAACGCTCCAAAATTTGAAAATCCTAATTTTGATGAAAATTACGGCGAAATGGAGGGGTTACCGGGCAACTGCTCTAATTAATTAATATAATAGATAGTCCAAGAGAGCGGTTTATCGCGTGAGAAGCAGGACAGTTTTACTCGAGCGCGGTAGAAGTGCGCAGTAGACACACCTCGAACTTTTCCGGATCCTATATTTTTAGGAAAGAAGTAGCTTCCGGAAACTCCATATATTTTCATGTGCTTTCAGAGAAGAATCCTGCAATTGCTTCATCTTCACTACAGCGCCTTCAAGAAGGTGATGGCGAAGCGATACAAATCAATGTACATAGTAGAATGTCCTTCTACTTTGATGAAAATGGCATGGGGATGAAGGCAACTATATGATACGGTTGTATTTATATATTTCCTCAAAGAGCAGCTGCTGAGCTACCATGCAAAGACATTTCTGGGAGCTGCTCCTGTTCATGACAGGGCCTGCAACTACAGAGTGACAACAAAGTATTTGGCCAAACATAACACATTGTAAGATTTAGATGGGCTAGCAATCTGGAAATTTACGTGGGCTATATAGGATTCATGCGCTTTGAAAATCCTCCCTTGGATTTTGGATAACTCTTTTGTCTTCTCCGTAGAGTCGACAAAACCGTCGGCAACTGCAACGCACGAGGACCGCAAGTTGGTCGAGCATTCATGACCCCATTTTCTCGTCCGGTCTAAATCAAGGAAGCTGGTATCTCAGCAAGAGTTAGCTCTAATCCTGCGCTTTAAGAACTGCGCTTCAGAGATCCAGAGGTCTTCGTTTCCAGAAGCACGCTATTTATTAAGCAAATCTGACAGGTTTGGTGAAGTCAGAAATTGGGGGGTCTGAACTAAGCTTCTGCTGCTTTTTCTCTTGAAACATGAATGGAAATCTTTGTTGGATCTCCACCTTATTTCTATCAGAGGTGCTTGAGCCTAAGAAAAAACGTACCCCTCAGGATTTTGCTCTTCCCACTTTTGCCCTTTGTTTTGTCAATTTTATTGACAAAAAGTGAGGGTAGCAATCTGTTAACGTTTTCCGGTCAATAAAACCAATTCAGGCACTGGTCTCCTTAGTATAGAAGGCTTCTGCCGTCTAGAATACTGGGCAGAAAATTGATGAATTGGAGGGCCAAATGAAAGAAGTTATTGGAGAAGATGTCGCCGAGACCCTACTCGCGGCCATTTCCACCTCTACCTCGTTTTATTTTTGGAGATCACACAAGATTCAAATAAAGCTATGGACTATGAAATTTTGCATGTGTGTTCGAGACATTAGATTAGTCAAAGCGAACACAAAGTCATGGGTTTCCCGGCAAAGCGCAAGAAATAACTGCTACAAAGTCCTTGGCCAAAGACTTTGTTGTCACCCTGTAAACGCTGCCTTTGTGTTTTCAGTGCTGTAGTAAGATTCTATTCTTCCCAGATATAATTATACTTGAATAAAATACATACCACTCAATAGCAAATTCCATCAAAATTCAAAATTCAACGTAAAATTGAGGGAAACTTTGCCCTCCTTCCAAAGTAGTGGTGCTTCCCTGGGTCAGGCTTCAAAATGAAAGTGGGTGGAGGATTTGTGTTGGGGTGTCTCACCTCTGACAAGATGACATCAAATAATGCTTGACAGAGAGGAAATGAATGCAAGTAAACGAAGTTTGAAAAGCCGAGGAAATGCGACTAGATGAATTAGCATTGAGAGAGTAGTCTCTGTACTATTTCCAGTTCACATTAAAAATTCTGAGACCTACTAGAAGAATTGACATCAATATTCTCATAAACTATAACCTGCAACTATAACCTAGTAGAAATGAGGTAAAATATTCAATGAAATCAAAGCAGAGAGGGGTGAAGTAAACGCATCAACCATCGGTGACTCACAACACATTTTCGGAATTGAAGTGTAGGTTGTAGTGCTCCATCACGCCTCCGCCTTCCTCCAGAAGACAAGGCCTCACCTCAGCTATGACGTCTGTCATTTTGCGAAGACAGAAACAGTTTCAGCATCTGAGACACGTGATATGCGTGAAGCGCCTTAAAAACATCGGGAATCCCCGCTTCTAAGGCTATATTTCGATGGGCAAGGACGGAGCGCTCACCGACTATGGGAGATGGACGGATTTTCAATACAAATGAACTACAGTTGCTGTTGGACTACTGAAGGAGGACATATTGACCATATCGGAATATTTCTTGCATACCATTGGAATCAACATGCTTATCAGCTCAGAATCGAAAATTTTTGAGAAAAAATTTCAATTCTGAGCTGATAACATATTCTGGACCTCCTCAACATGTGTTGTTCACATAGAATTGAAAAATTAAAAAAAAAATCGAAAATGGAATGACTCTGCCACTTCACCTTCAAAATGCTTATCTAAGGATCCATGCATGGATGTTTCCCACCCAATGTGCTCGAGTACGCGATTTTAGCCAGAGGAACACATGGAGACCGTGAGAATGGGCATAGAATCGGAGGGAAAAACATTTAAACCCCTTTAAGCAGAGACTCTGCAGCCGTGTGGTGAACACTTATTGTGAGGAACATAACTCCCCAGCTGCCGATGAATTAGTATGTGGAGTGGTAAACGCAGCGAAATACTAAAAAAACCCGCTGATATCCGAATCTGGACCAGATTCTCTGTTACATAACTCCCTCGTGCTTGACTATGCAAGTACAAGGGTAACTGTGTCGAAATGCAGGTATATTTCTGGATATGTCGAGTGAAACCCCGCAACTGCTCGGCTGCCTGGATTGCAGAATCAAAGCAGCAAATTCGTGCCAAGCCGACGATCGATGTAGACGCTGACTAAGACCATGGTGACGTAACCCAAGGAGACAGTGTGAATCATCAGTGTCTGGTCTAATTGATTTCTCATGTATTCGCCGCGAACAAAGATCTGCTCCGGAAAAAAAGAGAAAGAGAGCATTCTAGTGCCGCTGTCTCTGAGGAACTACGACCGCATTCGAACCGAATAGTCGGCAGTATTCCCGCATCCGGGCCAAGAAATTTTTAAAGGATTTTTCTCTCGGAAACTTTGCATAGGAGGGTTATTTGAGACGCTGAACACAAACATTGTATACCCTGTTTTTGTAGGGTTACGATAAATGCACAGTATACATGGCATTTCACGAATTTCCCCTCAAATTTTGCAAAGAGGAGTTCTTTGGGATGCTGAACACGAATATCCCATTTTAGTAGCCACGTTTTTGTGGGGTTATGTTGGGATCCCTGTAGGAACCCGAGAGAAACTATTTCGGAAAGGAAATGACAGTGCCAGGAAAATGGTGTTGTAGCCTTGATCAGCGTCTGGAATTAGCTCATTGCGAATGTCGGAAGTATTCTGGTAGATAGCTTTTCTACCGTAGCCCACAGTTACGTTAGAATATGGTCGAGGAACAAAACGGATACGATGATCGGGTCTTCTAGCACCTGAAGAACCGTCTTGTGGAGTTTCCGGAAAAAATTCCTTGAAAAGTTTGGACCCATGGATGAGTAATAGTGCAGAATGATCACCAAACAAAGCTATGCGAAATAGATACAGTGCTTGGAGGTATTTAGTGCTAATCAGCTGTTTCCGCAACTTTGACCCAATAGAATTTCTGCACGGGTATTCATCCAAAATGCTTCCGGCGGTTCCTCACGTCGATGTCACGGATGCCTGAACACCCAGGAATGCCACAGCAGAAGAGCGAATGAATGAACGATGAGTCAGAATTCTGCACTAAAAAGTGCAACTTCACCTTGTGATGGGCATAAGAAAAGGTTACTATAATACATTACCGTAGCCTTTCGTAACAAAATGTATACTGCTCTGAGCAGGAGTCGGATTTCCCTACAAGTAACAGAGTCAATAATCCTGCAATGTCACTGGCTGAAAATAAGAACTTTTTCAAAGTGCTCTTGACTTAAGGAGAAGCTGCTAATTATGGGCGAAGAATATGGCGTAACAGCCTAAATGGAACTCCCTAAAAGAAAACGGACAGCAAATGGACAAAGTGACGGGGAAGCGAAGTCAGCTTTTTAATTTCTACACGCAAGGGGAACTAGCCGAGCCATTTGGCATATCCTCCAATCCTACTTATTCTAAGGCGCTTTTCAAAGTTTTTTTTTCATGAAAACAATCCTCTTTTTCCACTTATTAAAGGTGCTATTCAAAGCCGCATCCATATCCGCCATAATATGCCCAACATATCACTTCGGGTAAAGTCCGAAGGCAACACAGCCATTCGGCGATCTCAGCGAGCCTTTCAAATATGGACCAATCAGCAAGGCTAAGTTGGAAGATTGTTCATATTCATAGGGTACGAGCTTCACAGATGAAAAGAGAAGAGGTTGGCCATCGAATTCCAAGCACCAGGAGTTTTGGGCAGCCTTTAAAAGGACAGCGGTAATGCTGTCCGAACTCTTCAATATGGATCATTCGACTATGGTTCTTCCTCTCAAAAGGCTCAGAGGAGCATGTAGATTGGCCAAATGGGTCCGCACGAACTCCCAGACAAGAAAACTATTCGAATTTCCACCGATTTCCTGTAGCAAAACGAGCGGGCTCCATTTCTGAGGAATCTCTTCAATCGAACCTCCCTCCCTTCCACGGCTGCCAAATATTCCTGGTCGTCCAAATTTGATCATAGGTCCCTTCCTTCTTCATCTGTAGGATTGCACCTTCCTATCTGAAGTACTCAAATATCTTTCGATTTGGCTTTGCTGTTTTTTCTTCAGCCGAAATTTCGTTGAGATCGCGGAGTGACTGCGCTGCACTCCACGCTTTCCCGAAGTGGCAGAGCATGAGATGGTGGATGTGGATACGATTTTCAATAGAACCTTTACTAAATGAAAGACGATTATTTACATGGAAAACCGTTCAAGAAGCGTTAATTTTTAACGAGAATTGGAGTCCCGAAAAAAGCCGCACTAATTATGCACCAATTTACTTAATATAAATGTGCACAGATATTCCGAACATTTTCATTGGATAAATGCAAACAAGAGAGATTAAAGGGCGGGCCTATGCTGGACACGAGTGGGTCCCAAGCCGCGCGGTCTTTGGACATAGTGTCAACATTATGCAGTCAAATACTATAATTTAGTCCCGATCAAAAACTGCTTTTGGCATTTTTCCAAAAGAATAGCCAACATGAGTTCGGGAGAATAATGGTGTATGTGAAAGATTGCGAAAACGTTAGGAATGTTGTCTTCTAGAGGTATCCTCAATAAAGGTGGGCGGAGCTCTGCCTTTTCACCATTGGTACGGACCACAGGTAATCAGGGCTCTGAAAAACCGCCACTTGCAACATTTCATGTAAATCTTCGAACCCAGAGCGTCGAACGGGTCCAAACTGAGGTAATTATCCCGCGAACGAGAATGAGGTGAAATCTTGACCTCAGCCGTGAAATATGCAACAATCTGGATCGTTCATTTGCACGTACTACACTTTCTGACAGCATACTAGCTTGCCAAATGACTCCGTGCACATCTGGAGTAGACCGGCAGACAATGAACAAGGGCTGTATGTTGAGAACAAGGAATAACGATCAAGAGGGGTGGTATCCAAATGGTTCACGATTCTTTTCAAACAATAGTTCAGGGAATTGTAACCACCTCTACGTTGAATAGCGACTGGTGCAATGTAAATATGTCATGAGAATTGTGCTTTTGTTACTTTTGTTAACGTCAATGAGTAAAACATTGTTGGCGCCGTCAGAAACTGCGGATCAATATGATTCGAGAAGTAGAATGAGACTGTGGGATGTACGAGATTGTGACTACGTAAAGTTCTCAAAATTTGAAGAGTGCTCCGCTGTCATGATGCGATGAATACGTGCAGTGAAGGACGGGGAGGAACTCCTATGAGATACGTAACAAACATTCGGAAAGAATAGCATGAACCGGATGCGAAACCATAGACATAATCACCGTGGCAGCAACGAATACTCGTTCATGAGACGAACTACACGAATAAACGAGAATATTCGACAGATCGATTATTCCAGTAGCTCCAGAATATCTCAAGGAAAGATTAGCAAACTGAGCAAATGAGACCGCACATAAGGTATGAGCAAATGGACCGTCTGTCTTGCAGAGTGACGAATCAGTTAACAAGCTGTACGGCGGCTACACAGCACTGCGGCATGAGAGAATCGTGGCGGGACCTCAACGGCTTGTGTGGCGCCACGCTTTGTCATTTCTCTATACAGATCTCGTCAACCAAGTTAACGGTGATTGTAGGGCAGTATCTTCCGAATGTTTGGCACAGTATTCCTAGAGAAGCAACATGATATAGTTTGACTGCATACTTTGAGATAGTGAAACTTATCGTCTGGTATGTCCATGGATTAAAATGAATCATAATTTATCTATACTTTCACGACCCTCCACCGGAGCCTACTGCTTGACAAAATTGTACTGTTCAAAGAAGACAATTCACCTTTTTTTTTACAACATCTTAATAATCTGATAACTGGTCAGCAGCCAAGCACCTCGAACACTTTTTTGCTCAGAAAATAATTCGGCAGGCCTTCTCCCTCACTTGTCGCTATCCTGCATTCACCCCGTCATAGGACTTTCCTACTCCTAGCTAGGAGACTCTAGCAGTATGAGACCGCTCACACGCGTTGGACTTCATGATCAATCGGGAATGAGGACGCGGATGCCAGTGAGATGTGTGGATGCGCAGACAATCAGAGTGCCAAGGGGTTAGTTGTTCGACGGAACTATCGGAGTTTCCTGCACATTATTTTCTTCTCTTTTTTCCCTGAGCAACAGCTTTGATACAGCTGCATACTGCTTTACTATATCAAAATTCATCTACGCTGCATTAGTGATTTCATCGACATTTCATTCAGTTCAAAACTGAGCTAACTTTAATCTGAATACGACCGCACGGTTTGGAATAACACCAATGTTTTCCGCTTACTCAGTTTAGATAGAAAGTAGGATTGGTAAGCTATTCGAAAGAAAATCAGAGAAAAGTGTCCCTATAACTTCAATCGCAAAATATCCGTGAAGTAGTGTTATTTTTAGAAATACTTGCTTGCACGTGGTACATCACAGACCCATTCAAAATGAGTTCTCATGATAGACTCACTCATTCTGTAAGGGAATCTAATAAAAAGAGTGTTGATTTAGATTCCTCACAAACTTTCAAAACCTGAAATCTTGTGTTATCTCAACATACAGCTTTCATGAACAGAATGATATCGACCATTAAATGACGCATTCCAAAACAAAATTCTTCGATGGTTGAATCAAACAACCAAAAGATCTTGTTTGAAAGCAGCACCAGGGAACGCTTTAGTAATTCCCCCGTGGATCGCAGAGGGAGTGTAAGAGAGAAGAGTCGTGATGCATTTCATAGACCGTTTCCTAAAAGACGAGAGTTAAAGAGGACTTGTGGAAGGAAAAGTAGACGTAAGAACGTGCGGTAGTTGCGAAAAAGGTGGAACACAGTTGTGAACCGTCTAGTGTAAAAATTATAATTTTTCCAGTAAGTGTTATATGGATATTTTACGGTTCCCCTGAAATAGTAGGTACGTAATACTAGTGCTGCGAATATAAGGTTCTTTCATTACCCAACATTTCTTATATCACCAAAACGGCCTTTCTAAAGCTGAATCGAATTCGTGCAAATGGTTAAGTCAAACGTTCTGGCAACTTTTTGCCATTTTTGGGAACGATTTGGCCATAGGTCACACGTACGTATTTAGAAAATAATTTCGTGTTCTATGAAAGGTGCGCTCAGTTCAACTCAATTCAACAGCACTAGTCGGGACAAAGATACTTCTTTTAAATTGTGACATACGATAGAAAATATCTGTTCAATGAAAAGAATGAAAAAAAAAACAGACTTAAGAATATGCTCCTTTGAGGCAGCACTCACACAAATCTTCGTGTACGAGATTCCGCCATATTCTATGTCTTTGAGACACATTTAATGTACTGATATTTAACGGAGAAATAGTGCTAAATATGGGAGAAATCCACGAAAATGACGTGCTATTTTCTATGCATTTGGTTGGGCGCACCTTGACGTTCGTCGGTCCCACCACGCGGATGTCAGGTGCTCATGTGCAAATGCCCGAGCCTGCGTAAGCTGGTGTAAACGAACACCAAAAAGGTAGCCTTGGCACCAGCGTCCAAGGAATGTATAAGCAGGTGGGTGACAATTCCTTGCATTATACTTACTGTTATGACTCCCTAGCAACCGATTACGCGGTAAATTACTTCAGACATGAAAATTTCCATGAGTGCTGCCTTTAAGCGCTAGGAGGCTTTGTTTCTTTGTCTTTCCAATTTCTACCCTAGTGGATGGAATCAAATTGAGATCAGATATTTACTGTTCTTTTTTTTCTGTGGTTCAGAACAATCAACAAGTGTAAAGCGCCGGAAAATCACGTCTCATTGGCGAACGCATGGTTAGGATCAAATGGCCCGAAAAGGGCGCTCTGGTCTCGGAGGCTCAAGGGCACACTCGACAGAACATAAAAAACTTGACCTTATGAATAACTATGCACATAGGATATCTCTAAGGGGATATCTTCTACTCAATGCAGTTGTTATGAATAGTTACTAGACAAACGAGTCATTAGGATTTCTTCGAGGATCCCATTTTAAGCGATGCCAGTCCAAACGATCAGTTGTCGCTTCTTGCACGATGAATTCAGACGACGGTGCTGGACGCAGGTCTTGGCAAAATCGTCTAATAAGAATTAAAAAAATTTCATTAACTGGTTTCATCACCATTTCAAGTTTGGAAGCTCCAGAATCAGAATGATTTGTAGGATAAACAGGAGAAAACAAGGTGATTAGGAGCTCAATACCAAAGATGAACTTTTTCTTCAGTAGGAAGAAAGACGAGGTAGCAAAAGTATTGCACCGGCTCTTTTTCTAGATAGTCGGCTTTTATTTGAGGACGTTAACATGTTTACCCTAGGTAATCTTAACGATGTGTGCCGGCCCTGTGGTGCATGGTTTCAAAAATGTGTTGAATGAACGAAGAAGGAAGCAGGATGCAGAATACATAATCGATGTTAGAGGTACTAATATGTTATAGTAAAATACCGACTCTGCAGTCTTAGCATGTTCATAGACAAGAATACAAAAACATAAAAAGAAAAATTGCGGAGGACAAAACGACAGAGACAAGAAACTCTAGAGGAGAACGAATAAAAAGGTGGAAGGAACATCCTAGAAGATGAATTTTGTCGTTGTCTTTGTCGAACAACTAAAGCACTACAAGAGTAAAGAATATGAGTAAACAAGAGAAAAGTTAAAGATGAATCGATGAAGCGATAGCAGAAGAGGTGTGTTTTCATGTGATGGATTCATTTATTTATTTCAAGGATTTGTTCTCAAGATTCAGAATGAGAGAACTGAATAAATATAAGTTCATTGTGCTTTCGGAAAGCAAATGTTAAGTTTTGATATTGACAAACTTTAAAAAAATGCAGAACAGAAATCAACACATAGCAAAGAATGAAAAATAAACTTGTGCGAAAATGCAAGTATTTTTTTTTCAAAAACATCGGCTTCAAGAATTAATATGCTAATAAATGCGATGATGAATGTGCATTGGGGAGACAGCTACCAAACAAAGAACGGTGTTCAGCAAGGGTCGGCACCGTTATCGGTGCTCTTGCGACTCGACGACACTAAGCAGTTCACAGGAGTTGAAACACATCATTTTAGCGGCATTCATATTCGTGGATCGTCTACTCTGGTATAAAGCAATTCGATCATGAAATCCAGGAAGTGCAAGGACATAGAACTTGTGATGCTCAAAGGAGAAGTCAAATAGAAGCTCAAATCGAGTGATAAACAGAACCAACTCTAAAGTACGGTTCTTTTATTTGCTGTTACTCGATGTGATCCAAAAATGGCCTCAGAATGTGTTTTGTCGTGTAATTAGCCGTTTGTAGGGATAACTCGCTTCCGATCTCGGCCTTTCGAGCTGCGACGAAGGCGAACTCACCGAAAAGTTGTTCGTTAGTAACTACCAATACAATCAAATAAACAGAAAATGTCCAACAAGTCGATGAAGCTGAGAAGAACTAGATAGAATTTGAATTTCAGTGCAAACATTGGTACATGGAATCAGACAGTAAAACGAGAAACAAGAGAGCAGTGCAAGTAAAACAAAACGTGGCAGGAATATGTACAAAGGCTTTAATGCAACAAATCCGAATGAAAGATCAACTATGAATGCTGAAACACTATCCGACCATTATGCTGAACGCGAATATGACAACGATTTTGCATGAGAATATAGATTTATTGATTTGATTAAGACTTTTCAAGCTTCTGCATTGGGTGCATAAAAACGTGCTTACTGGGGCACTCGAACAGGCTAAATTACTAAACACGAGTGTGATGTAATGTAATGGCATGTATTATAAATGAAATTATCATCAAAATAATTTTAGTGGTAACACGGCAATAACATGATCACCAAAACTGTGAGAATTTGAATGAATTGAAAGGCAATAGCAAATATGCTCATCAGGATGTGATAGCCAGGCTAGTACTAGAACAAGTCGGGATAGTAAAATACATGAGCGAAGCCGGGTACGTCGTCTAGCAGTTGATAAATTACATTACAATCCAACCACACACCCTCACGTATGTCTTTTTCCTTCGATGATGACTGGAAAAAAGCCATACATACAGTGCGTATCAAAACTATTTATCCACCCGTAGTCGGTCAATATCTTTGCTCATTTTGGTTTTCAGAAGACAAGGTAAGAAGGGCGCCACGACGATGCATATCAGCACAGAGCAAGAAATGAAATTTGCAAAAATTTCACCTTTTCATACTGGCATTGATTCCAACAAAAATGACCTTCTTCGAAGTGGATACATAGTTTCCATACAAACAAAATGTGATAGCTAGCATCTTTCCTGATAGGAAACATGAGTGACCAGGTAAGTATCTTTCAGCAAAAGGTAATCGTACTCTTTGAAGCAAATAGAACTGGTCCCGTCCCAATCGGACTCTTCGGAACTTTGTTACCTACAATTTTTAGGTGGATACATAGTTTTGATACGCACTGTATTCCGGTATTTAGGCTCTGCATAGAAGCAGTGCACAAAACGGAACCTATGCATATGTACATATGTGGAGATTTCTATAAAAAATGTACATTTCCAACTTTGTGAAGGCAATGTCAGAATTGCGCGTTTCCTTTGTTACCTTTTGTCTTTTACTGTGCTATAAACTAAAAAGTAAAGTCGTGTGCTCGATTATTCCAAGCGCAAAATTTTTGGTTTTTTTTTCTTGCAGAATTGTGCAACGGTTAGTATGCAAAGAACTTCGGTAGCTGCGACTCACACGAATACGTCATGCTACAGGATAGATAGAGAATGGTGACAATGATAATAATGGTATGTGTGTATGCGCAGACAATCAGAGTGCCAAGACGCTGGTAATAATCTTCTCATGTGAACGTCACTGTCAGAAATTCCATAATTCATCAGATAGGTGGAAAGAGTTCCTACATCGGAATATTTACCTATTTATTTATTTATTTATTTATCTTTGCCAAGAAGACATTAACAGAAGCCATTAGTAGATATACATCTTTGAAATCCTACAAATTTACTTTTTCATTGAATACACCACATAGGCGCACCATCAAAAGTCGTGTGACACCATTCACCAATAAATAGTTAAACTTACAGACAAAAAGCTGAACAATACCTAATAACTCGACCATTAGAAACAACATTTAGTTTCAAAAAACAAATGATTGGAGGACGACTACCCGATACGACACCATTTCTCCACAAAACGAAAGGAAACCGTTGACCTAGCGGTTACTGCTGTAATTGAGTTAACTGTGAATTAACAATAAACATTCACAGCTCGATAGGCATATCTCGCGCAAAATCTCTACATCAGATAGTTTCCAGAGATTTACAACATTCACACTTCCGCACACATTAGTGTTACAGGAGAGGAAACCCGCTTAGTATTGATACTTTTATATCATGAAACTTCCATGGTTACTACAGCGGTGGTAACTACGGCTAAAATATCAAAAGGATATCTCTGTTGATAGTCAACGTGGATATTGTCTGTTTCAGATGCAACGATGGTTGGGTATTCGTGCATATTGCCCGTTTTTCTCCTCATCCTCTCCAATTTTTGCCAACTTTCCCACGCTCTTCTTTGTGAAATTCCTCCAGGTATCTTTTTTAGTGAAACAGATTATAACCTTACGCAAATCCTACCTCATATGTAGGAGTAAGACGTATTCTATAGTTAATGGCCCCGAATTGTAGACAAATTTAACGATCGTAAACCATGTAGTGAGAAACAATTCAGCAAAAGCGTCGGATTCAAATAGTTGGTTAGTTCCGGATTCCATAGCTGCATTCGTGGAAGCGTCTACATACGAATTGTCACGCTAACAAGCTCGTTGAAAAAGCCATGCGTGCAACATTAAAATCCATAGAAAGATGAGAAATTCGTTCCTCGTGGATGGATCGAATGCTGGCATAGCAGTCCGGATTAGGCCTTTCAGCCAAGAGTAATACGAAGGCAAGCCTCATCACATCCGCCACACAGGAACCAACAGAGCATGTTGATGCCAGGAAATTCGGTTATTTGAGATGGGATTACCATCGACGTGGTGGTTTAATATTGGCTAATGGTCAACTATATATGAAGGATAAATATCGATCGCTTTGGGTTGAAAATATTGTGGAGGAGATCTCTGATGTGTAGACAGACACCGTCCAAAAATCCCCTCATGTTTCACGACACTGAAGCGGAAGAGCAAAAACGCCGCGAACGAACACTTGTGAGAAGAGCTGACTGTTTCACAGCCGGAACTTCTTTGAATTTTTCAGGAAACCTTGGAGAGGACAGTGTGCTCCATCCTCAACGTGAATTCACCCTATTGATAGGGGCATCATTCGTTGACACAACATAATGAACTGAAGCTGGCTTTGGAAGAAGTGGGAAGCTATTGAAATTAGGTAACTATTAAAGTATTCAAGACAATTTAATTTACTGCGAAGAGCACAAAAATCAATAGGTTCCATAAAACAACAAGCAATCCTGTATTTGTGAAATAAACATGGTATTTGTGACCCAAAGCTACCCAGAGCTGTGCAGTAGGAAAGTACGTAAAGGAGGCCAAACCCCCGGAAGTGGCACCATTAAGGGACGACGCGGCTTCAGGCGTAGTTCCGGAAGGGTATGGACCTTTTGAAGATGTTTTTATGAGAGTATTTATGGAGAAGAACAATGGCAAATTGAAGGATAGTATGAGTTGCGAGGTAACAAACAATGCAAAAAAATATTGCAAAAAAAAATAAGAAGACAGAAAATGCAACTAAATTTATAATGCGAACAGCAAGATGTGATTGAAAAAAAAGATAAGAAAAAAAAGCAGAAAAAGGGCAGACATCCAAGGAAGCCATGAGTGCTTCCTCACGTAATATGGATAGTAACACATAGTCAGTATGTAGACAGTAATACAAATGTGCTGCATCAAAAACCACTTCTAAAACAATTCTCGAAATCAGCACAAATACCAGGACGGTGATCAGAGCACTCATTGTTTGTTGAATAAATAGACTTTGAGAAGTGCTGAGATCCTGGACATAATAATTTTCAAGACATATGCGAACGTGAGCTCCTCAAACTCCTACTGTACTAGTAATGATTCAGCCCATCTGTTCCGCTATGCATTCATTAGATGTTCATTCGAATTCTGAGCCACATTTTTCCCCGCATTCGCAGTTCTTGTTTGAATTCCGCATGCAGATCGTTTTACGTTTCAATGCAGCTTTTTGCCGCTTCGTGATGAATTAATCTTCAAATCTTTTCTGCTTCGCATTTTATTCTTTATTACTTTTTTATTTATTCATACATTATGACTGCTCACAATGTGACCCTTCATACGAAAGGTAGAGATAAAAGAGCCCTAGAGAGACTTCGGTAGGTTCAAACAGGCGAAAAAGGCTGTAGATTCAAAGAGGACAGACCGAGCCTATACCTTCATCTGAACAAAGCTGCTCTCACAAATAGAGCTGCCCGAAAATCTCTTGAACCCGGCCTTTAGAGAATTTAAGACCAATTTCTCGCGCCACACCTTCTCCGCTGCAATTTTTTTCCGTTTCTTCTCCTAACTTCCTCTTATCATTGTTATTGTTCACAGAATTTTTCCCGTCACAGAACCTACATTCTTTAAATCTTTGATTGATTGAGGAAATGAGCAGAAAGTGTGTGGCGAAAAAGACAAAATGGCGCTGTTAGTGTGACGAGATGAGCGTTTCACCAAGGTGCTCTCCATCCATTCTGCCGATGTTCAATGACCGAAAATCAAAATTTCAATTTTTCCCAAATTTTCCATCGCCCTGACCAAAGTTCAAAGCTTTAATAAATGGTGATCTTTGAGGTGACAACGGAAAAATTCATTGGACATCAAGGGCGATAATTAGCGGGTCAGAGATGCAAGAAAAACAAAGGAAAAGGCAATGAAAAAGTGCAAATCTCGACTTCAATTTCTGCAAGGGACAAACGGCAAAGGAAGAGCTCGAAGAAATTAATTCAGCAGAGACAAAAAATGCACCGCAAAAATGCAGTGGATGATTCAATTCAATATCGGGTAAGTCGCAAAATTCAAACATGCCTTTAAATGTTGTGAGAAAATGCAGTCAAATACAGGTCGAATACGCTACCAAATGCGACAAGCTTGAGCACTGCGACATGCACAAGAAAGAGCTATCTAACGAGCATCTTATCTTCTCTTTGAGAATCATTATTTTTCATGTACTCTTTTTTTAGTTGGATTGTGCCAAAAAATGATAAAAACTGTGACCTTCTTAAAAACACCTCAGAAAAAGCCCAGCGCTCTGGGTGCTTTGGAAATTCAAGACCTTGACCGTGTGTATGGAGATAAATTTTGAATGAAATGAGCTCAATACTGTAACAAGAAATCGTTGGAATTTCTCCGTGCAATGTACATAGGCTGCTAGGTGGACTTGCTATGTCACTAATACATACTGCAATCAACGGATTTGTTGGGATATTTATTTGCTGACAGCTGCTGGAAATCAGGGGTGGTTTGTGTGCGTACGTGAGGAGAACAATGCATATGATCCCATAGCTTTTTTTTTCAACTTAAAATACATAACTCATTTTTGAAAATTTGTACGAAAATCTAGCGAACCGCTCGAATCCTGCAGTTTTTTTCTTAGATTCTACGACAGCGACTGTAGCATGTACGGTCAGGATTTTTTTTTTGAAATATTTCTTGGACTGTATTTATATGTTAGAGAGCTAAAATGTTCTTGGAATCTTCCAACATGTAAAATTATACTCGCGCTAATGTCAGCCTGTGACGTGTTGATAGATGCAAGCGTGAACAGAGCCATTTGCTCTTCGGTTCTATTTGAACAACACGCGAAGGATTAATTGTCCACAAATCACGTCCAGCAATAAGAATGAGAAAGTGTGGGAAACCAATTGGAGAGCCAACAACGAGGACATTTCTCTTCATAGTTCGACGTTTCCTCGTCTTAGTCACAGAATAAAGATGTCATGCGGTGGAGAATGTGCTGCAAAAAGCTACGCAATAGTCGATCTCAGCGGTCGCAGCGCGAAGCTAATCAGATCGACGGAATGAAGGCAAATAAAATGAATGTGGGTTGCCTCAAGAACAGCGAAATGAATCTTCGAACTATTTCGAATGAAAGAACGATGAACGGATCGATCAGGTGAGGCGCTGGATGAGGCTGCCATTAATCTTTCAAGACGAGCCGACAATCTCCAACAAATCTGCCCTGTGGTCGGCATGATGTAGCATGACAGCGGAGGAAACAGTTGGACATGGATAATGTCATTTTCAAGAAAGTGATAGAGTATTGAGGTTACCCAGACGAAAGAAGTGTGTAAATTCAGGATGAATCCTTGAGGTGCGAGCTGGTGATGGAAAAATTTAAATTAAAGCATGAGACATCCAAATTGAAGATCCGACATGCCTGTTTCTTCTTCAAATTTACAGATACTTAAGGAAAAAAGACAGTTCTGATAATCTCCACAACGAGTATTCAGTGAAGAGGTATTATTATATATTGTATAAGACGTTTTAATATAGAATAATTCCAACTGATAAGCGGGAAGCTGCAGAAGTGCTGTAACAATATATGCAGACTCTTCCAGGTTCATGGATTAGAAAATGCAGAGAAAAGGTGAATATCTTCCATTATATGTATCTAAGAAGTAGGAGTACATACTTGCCCTACTATAAGTACATGATGAAATCAGTGATCATTACACGAATTAATCACATAAATACCAAATAAATTGTAAAAGATAACAAAAGTTAGGCAAGTGCACCTCCATTAGATGGGCCCACCAGCAAATCATAAAGACACATTAGTTCGGAACGGTTTTCTGAGGGTTAAAAGGAAAACAGGAATGGGAACAAAAAAAGGAAGAAGATAAATGGGAAATGTTTCTGAAGCAATCAGAAGATAAATGGGAAATGTTTCTGAAGTAATCAACGGTGTTCGTGCACAATGATTGAGAAATTGAATGTTTCAATATTGAATAGCAGCAGAGAGGATCTTTCTATCAGATTTCATTCTAAGGCTTTCAGAAAAGGTAATTTACCACAAATAGACTCCGGAAAAAGAAGCTTAGCAAAACTTCGTTCTTGGCAAAGTGTCAGGACAGCTCGTTCTTGCTGTTGGAATGGGACATAGGTGTCTAGAAAAACCACAGGATCTGGCAATCTCTTGTGGTCGCAATTTTTTTCCTCCACAAATATTAGTCGTTTGAGTGAACAAGGTCAGCGCGGCGATATTCAAAAACAAACAATCCGAGGGTTCACGGATGAAAACCAAATGCTTGTGGAAAACTCGTACAATCGATTAGCAGCTGCATGTATTTGAGCGGGAACGAACGTTATATGAGCGTGCTCAAACGAGGAAAGCAGGTGCGGTGTCACTGGCGACCTCAGCCGGCGGCCGATTACTCCACGGGTCAAAGATGCCACCCGTACCCGTCTGTCCGACGCAGTGCTCCGAAGAGCCGTTTTCTACGGTCGCAAATGTGCTGATTCAGTGTTTGCATTCACGGGAAATGGCAATGGGACGGCTATTTTTTCGCTGTCTGCCGCGGATGCAATGCTGGCCAAACTAAAGGACACTCGTGTGTAGTATACACTGCATGTACAATTGCCATGATGTTCAGTCTGGATCGAGGATCAGATCCTGAAAAGCTGCTTCACTACTCGCAACTGTGCAAATAATGATTACAGAAAAGGAGAAAGTGAAAAAAATGACCATAAAAGCACTACAACTCATAAATGCTCGTATCTATACAGTGTTCTTATCGCCTCTACCAGTGTTTTATAGCAGCATAAACGTCAAAGGTGACTCATTTTAATGATTTCGCACTATTAATAACTTGCTATCGGAGTTTTTCAGCAACATGGTGGAATTAAAAACATATTCAAATAGCGTAGTGAGGTAGCCAGTGGGAAAGCGAAATTAATGAGAGCAAACAACAGCCTCTTGGCATCATCGGCCACAGATGCTCAGTTCCATGAGTTTCAAAGCGCGGCTGACTCAAACTGTGAGGTTGAGATTGAATTGACTTTGGATTCGTTTTGCTGAGAGATTCTGTACAAGCTTTATCCCTAAGTTTTGCAACCAATCTAGATCTAATCAAATTCTAGATCCTCCAGTTAGAATTGCCTAGGAAGTTATTCAAAGTCCATTTCTACAAAATTTTTGTGGCAAAATAAATCTCAGAGGGCAAACTCGACCTTCCTGAACAAGCCGAAATCCATATTCTAAAACGGAGTCCCAGGGTCGTACATATAGCAACAAGGAATAACGGCTATTTGTTATCAAACCATAGACGCGATAGCTATCAGCGGATGCTCCTCGAAGGGCGAGAAAGGCTGTCGCCGATGAATCATGCAGCAATTCAGGAGATTCTATGAATGACTGTGCCCTTTCGGGACAGCAACACTCAGAGGAAATGTGCTGAGACACCGTCATCACCCTGCTCAAGACACCGGCATTGTATCACATGTAACTCATTGTTGCACTGATAGAACTCCTGTGCTGAAACAGCTATCATACAATAGAGGAACACTGTAGGTTTCGAGCAGTTCAACCTACATATACAACTTATGCGAATTCGTTCCAGTTCTACAGCTCACAAGTCACTTCTCAAAAGAAATATCTGATCAATATTTTCATGTTCTTGGAGAATGAACGCAAAAATAAAGAGGAAGAAGTGTGATCTGGATCCAAGTATATTTAATCGCAGGTGGAAAAATACTGCGCTTATACTCCCATTCTCATTGCTTTTGTCCACTCAGATATTATGTTTAATTTATCCCTCTACGTATTTATAGCTTTGCACAAATACGAATGGCAAGAGACATTAAGTACCATTTGGTGATAGAGCTGACTATAGTAGTTATCACCAACCAGTACCTGCCGGATCAAGAAAATATTATGCACTAAAACGGTTGGACACACACATCCCTAGGTAGACTTTCACTGGATAGCAAATTATCCAAGCCACACGGAGCCGGTTGGATGAAGTTTATTGGATACATGTCCTGCTTGTGACTCATATAAAGGTAACCATCACCGAAAGTATAGACGAATTCTTTTTTTTTTCAAGATTTTCTCTAATTTCGTCGCTTCCATTATCAGCACTGAGTGGAATAAAGTATCATTCAGGGATGTCATGACATCCACAAAGCAAGACATTTTGTTAATCGCGCTAGAATAGAATATCTAGGTCTAATCTAAACGAACTTAGTGTCCCTATCAAAGTAGAACACTTGCTGGAATTGGCAAAAGATTCATCAGCTCTTCAGACGTTTCCGGTAGTTTTTAGTTTTTCATAGCCGAAGTGGGATGTGATATCCTATTTAAGCACTACGGTATTGTTATATGTCATAATTAAAAAGCAGCCTAGCGAGGATACTACTTATATGAAGCGTATAACGTAGAATGTAGAACTACTACAAAAAATTGCCGAGTATATCTGGGGAACTGGTGAAACTTTGGCGGTTTATCCTAAAATGTTCCATTTAATAGGGACACCAATTTTCCTTCTCAAATATTTTCCTCCAGCACTATTCACAAAAACATGCCCTTTAGTGAGCATATTGGGCTTCCAGAGTGAAATATGGTCGGAGTAATCTCTATTTCCTTTTCTTTATTCGCTGGGTTTACACCTTTCTCTTAATTTTAAACCCGTTATAGAACTTTCTGGGTGTACCTCTTGAACCGGAGCAAACCATAGTCATTTGTTGCGAAGATACATACATTTGTGAGTTACTTGGTTGCAATCCATCGGAGGCAGGAGGCCCGATCGCTATTAAGATTGTGATTGTTTAAGGCACTGCGTTTTGTGTTGCCAATCATTTCTGCATGCACTTGGAAATCGTCACCAACGCGATTTTGACTGAGCTAGCCTTGAAAATCAATGTGAGGGATCGTTGATTTTGTCATAGTAGAGCACACCTTCGTTGTGAATGTTGTCACACCAAGGCACACATGTGGTTCGCATGTGCGATGGGCATGGAGGTGTCTTACTGAGCGCTTCTATGACGGGTATCGATCATTGTGGAACTAAATCAGATCAGTTCACTTCTCAAATTACAGCTTAATCGAGGAGGTGTTTCCATTGCTAAGTTCTTAGAATGTGTTCACCTTTCCCCGGCTTAGTGACGTTCTACACACATACTAGGGCAACATCTACGTTAGCGTAGTGAAACCTCTGCAGAGATCGCTTTTTTGGACTATGGCGAGGAAATGAGAAATGAGTCTTATTACCTTGTCAGACAGGGATTTTAGCCATATAGCCTCATTCTGATCTGCCAGTCTGGCCTGTTGCAATTTCTTTGTCAGTGGCGATGCTACATCGAACGGGGTACCGAAGTCTCAGATTGTGAATGGAGAGCCAAAGAAGTTCTCGTCACGGTGGTTCGGGAAAAGCTGTGGAATAATGTTAGTTAGTCCAACTCAGGCTTGCTGCAGATTTATGCTTTCGCTCAACGTTGCTACTCATATTTTTCAGGGTTTGGTAACCTCTTGGTCCTTTTCTTGGATGTATCTGTTGGTCTTCAGAGACTATAGAACAAGACATGTTCTGGAAACCTTGTCGGTTTTGTAAGAATAACGGGAAAACGGCATTTGAACGCTTCTAGTTCACCGCCTTAGACCAGGTTGTGCGGATCAGGTGAGACAACGAATTCGGGAACGTAGTAATTGCATCAGAACCGACGGTTATATGGAGAGTTGTGCTCTCTAACAATTGCCGGTCTCTTCGGTTAACCGACTTATAACCAAGGTACAACCGCATTCCGGTTTTAACTCATTTGCAAAAATTGGCCTCAAAAAGGAACTAGCATGACTGCGCATGTCTCGCCTTGACAGCAGCGATCGCATTGCGCCACCGCTCTGCCGCTGAATCCGACGTAGTTGGCAATGAAGGGTGAAAAGTAATGTTATCTCTCGAAAGTGACTATAGACCGAGTAACTAATGGATCAACCATTTGTTAGTGTAGCGCGTGCAGCAGTTGGGTCGCGATGCGGACCGCATCCATTCTTTTATATGTTCATTGACTCTAAAAAGAATCTTTGATGTTTCCAATTTTTGCAGTCGTGAAATCTGTTTAAATCTCTGATAATTATTCAAGGATCACCACGGCTCTCATGTTGTTCGAGACACCACGCTATCGTAGCAGGAACGTCAAGTACGGACGGAAAAATCCACAGCTCACTCTGTCTTGTAATCAGTCATTAATTAGGCAGAGACACAACAGATTCGCGGATCGACACCTGGACTGGTTAACTTCATTGTTGTCGCCTATGCTTAGCGATAACTTGGAGGAATCGTGGATCTTCCCGAAGCGTTTGCAGGGACGAGATGTGAATGATCCCAAACCTACACGAATTAATACAGGCTGGCTAAATATTCGCATCGAGTGGTAGCCGGTGATACCTTTAGTTGTTCCCAGGAGACGGTGTAGAACATCATGCGACGCGTGGTGGCAGCACTCAATCATTCCGATATCGTTAAACAATTCCTAGTCTTCAAGCCGACGGATAGGGAGTGGTGCGGCAAGATACCCGACGAGTTCGCTAGGGCATGAAAAACTAGTAGTGAGTTGGGTATCATTATTATTTCAGTGAGATAATACAGTGTGGCTATTAAGATGTGATTGAATGTATCGATGAGACGCTGGTGAAGATGAAAAGGTCGAGTGACAACGATCTTGAATACAGGATTCTCCTGTTTCAACGTCATATTTGTGACGCAGTCGGACGCATTCTTACGTCAACAGTGGTTTCCCGGGAGCTGCTCATGACGTGTCTGTGTGGAACCATTGCGCCGGATCGTTAGCATTTACGTCAGGAGAATCCGTACATGGCACACATGGTACAAAAGAGAATCCGTAGATGGTAGATGGCTACACATTATTAGGCGATTGCGGATACAGCAATGGAAGTAGCATAATCACACCCCACCGCCCTGCCAGCATCCGAGGTGATCACTGGAAAGAGCGTTACAACCGAGAGCATGCAAGTATACGTGACCGGGTGAAACGGCTGTTCGAACATTGGAAGACTCGATCCGAAATTCTATCTAATAAGATAGGGCTTTCGGTAAATCGAGCTAAGAACGTTGTTTTTGCGTGACACCACACTCCCTCTAAACTCGTTGCACCCAAAAACCCTTGCGAGGTTCTTGGTACCGCAACAAGTCCCAAACTTGCCTTAAAAAAGCACGTCGCAGAAGACACAACGGTCCTAGTGTGTGCCCCCTTCTTTATGATTCAACTTGAGTCACCGGCTCGGCCCCCAAGTCAAGTTTTCCGACTTTCAAAGGACCCAAGTAAATGTGGGCCAGACCTCCTTCTAGATGGTCACATTAGGATCGGGGTGAAAGGTTTATTAGAATAAACAGCAGAATACGAATACAGGAGACACCGGGGAAAACCGCCGGCCTAGACGAGCACATCAGTGAACACTCTTTTCAGCGGAGGGGGGTGACAATCGTGGCTTCTCTGTTCCCGCCCGAAATCCGCGCGCGCAACTTTTGATCTGTTGATTGGCGAATTACCGTGCTCTACCAAAGCGTGCGCCCTGTGGTCGGGCTTTCTCTCACGGAATCAACTTCATCCACATTTTCAGCGATATTCTGGTGGCTTCACAACCACAGAAACAAACAACAAACAAAGAATAAAATTACAATTCACTTTACTTCAACATTTATATCAATATATGCAGTCCTTGTGCGCGTTCGGTAGAAAGTTTTCGGGCGCGCTGAGCCTGCGGCGCGTGCGCGCGCGGCCCTCTTGTGGTAGCGGTCGCGTGTCCTCGCTCAGCTGTTCGAGGACGCCGTTCGCCAGGACTAGGTTCAGGTGTTTTTATGTTGTTTGCAGTGTTTTACTTTTCTTTATTATTTTGAATGCCTTTGTATCAGTGAGGGCTGTGGCTGACCGATATTGGTCGGACGGCCTCGCAAGTCTCACTTTTTGCACGTTTTATCCGCGCATGCCCCAATTGTCAATTTTCATGTTTTTTACGTGTTTTTTATTTGTTCTGGTCCCGTGGAGAGCTGCTTTTCCCGGGTAGCCTCTTCTTTCTAAGAAAGAGGACCCTGGGATGTGGTGGCTGGTAACGGGGCCTCTGTTTTGACGAAATTCGTCGATGTGTCGTCGCCGTCGTTCGTTTCCGTCCACATGGTCGTCGATGCGCATGCTTTTTTTTGAAATTCGTTTCTTTTTCTTTTCTTTTTGTCAGGATAGTTAATAGTTAGTTTTATTTCGAATGCAAGCTGTGTTTTGGCCCTAATTCCGCTTGAGTTAGCCGCGCGTTAGCGGTTACCCTTCGTCATACGATAGGAAACCTTGTCGTTTTGGCTAATGTGTTGTTTCACTAGAATCATTGACATATTTTGAGAAGAAACCACGAACATATTATGAAATGTTTACCCATTACTTACATTAAACATGTCATATTAGGAAAGATGATGTCAGTACAAACTTTACTAATCGAGCAACAACAGAAACACTTCAATAACCCGTCCTCAGATAAAATCTGTTATGTTGTGTTAGTGAAAGGGGAAGGAACCTGAGATGTGATCAAATTAGCATAACAACAAAACAACAACAACAACAACAATACTCCACTATATATTACAAAACTATATACACTATAATAAGTACTATACACTATATACAGGTGGTTCACTCCAAATCACCCTCATACAAACTTCCCTGTTCCATCTCCACGTCCCTCACCTCAGACAAGTCCTCATAAGAGGACGAGGATTCGTCTGAGGACCAAACTTCACCACGGTTACCCACGTTGTTGTTGAGATCCACGGCGATTTTGCCACTTCTTCCTCTACACGACGTGGTCGCACCGCTTCTTGCACAGCGACGTGGTCACGCAACCCATCCAATCCAGCGTCCTAGATTTCACCTAAACAGAAATATTACTTTGTTTATGCACCTGAATTTCATCTAATAATAACTTGGGCAAAGACTTACCGTCTGGAGGGCATCAGTCGGCTTCCCGAGCTTGGTGAGGTGGCCCTTCATCTGGCTCCAGCACATCTCGATGGGGTTAAAGAAACAGTGATAAGGCGGCAACCTTATCACTGTTACCCCAAACTCAGCACAGATGTTCTCGATGGCATAGCTGCGTACAGCAGCTACGCCGCCTCGGCTCCCAACAAAGTACTGGAGCTAAATCACGAAATCAAAATCGAAAATAATAGAAAAATAGCTAGAAAATAAACCTTCTCTGCCAGCTTTCGCTGGAAGAGGAGGTTTATTTTCTAGCTATTTTTCTATTATTTTCGATTTTGATTTCGTGATTTAGCTCCAGTACTTTGTTGGGAGCCGAGGCGGCGTAGCTGCTGTACGCAGACATGCCATCGAAGACATCTGGGGAGTGTTTGGGGGTACAGGGATAAGGT
>KN727115.1:8104-20284 GCA_000816745.1 Ancylostoma duodenale
ACCTGGGCAGCTTTGGGGACTCCGGCATCTGAGTGTAGTTTCGTGTGAGCCTACTTCTTTTTGTGTTCCTTTGCTAGGAGGAAAGGAATCTTATGCCTCCTACTCTGAGATTTCACAATTAGCTCTTGCTTACTCCGTCATTTCGGACCTCCTTGCCTTTCCTTTTTGTTTTTCCTTCATGGAACTTACACCTGATGAAAGTTACTATGTACGTACCCTGATGCTTATACATATATTAACCTAGCAGTTCCGGATTTGGGTGGAACACTCCTGACTTTTTTGGGATTGTCTCGTTCCGATAGAGATGGCGACCGGGAACTGTTTTTATTTCGATTTCACAAACAAAATCATCGTCAGTTTCGTCATTCTCTCATTTTCCCCTCTGCTCGTCCAGTTCAAACGACTCAGGTCCCTGGCGGCAGAGGTCAGGAGTGCATCATGGCTAGCTGATTCATTATCACGTATTCGCACCCCTGTCACCCATTGCTCGCAGTTTCCATGAAAGAATTGGTTGCACCTTAAGCGATTTGCAATCGTTTCCTATAGTTTGCATTGGATCGTCTTGTTGTAATATCATGTATACGCGATTCGTACCCTTTATAGTTGTTTCCTTAGTTCTTCGCCCACTTTTTCGGCTTTTCCACCCAACTTACGCTTTGTTCATTTCTTTCTTCATTGTACTCTTTCGTTATGATACGTGAGAAGCAGAAAACATGTCGATGTTCTCCAAAAAGTGGTTCCGTACAGAAGAACTCTACCGAAGCATTGGACGACTTACTGATTTTTTGAAGTTAACAGTACTCAAAGACCTTGCTTAAAAGCAGCACCCACGGAAATTTTTGAATTCAATATAGTACAACCTTTTCCTGTGAATTCTTTCATGATTTGGTCCTGAGATTCGTTCACTAATGTAAGTGCCACCCAAAAGCATTGCGCTGTAGACTTCAAATTTCGAAGAAGCAGTATTTTTTGCTGGGGTAGTTTCTCTTCAACCCCCATGTATTACCATCCATCCCAGTATTTCTGTATTTCTATAAGAAATTTTCAACTTTGCCATCTTTATCTCATAAAGAAGACGAAAACGCAAGGAATCAATTCTTCTACAAGACAGAGGCATTCCTATTAGCAAAGCGTTCAGAGTACTTGTTTTGAGAAAAAAACCTCCGCTGCAGGCGAGCGGAAAATCTCTTGTTTCCTATGCGTGTAATAGCCATAAAACTCGTAGAAATGCACACTTCTGTCCTCGATTAGCAGTTTTCTCAGCAGGACATTCCTCGTTTTTTTTTCTGTTTAAGCGTTCGAAATGATGTCGTTAGTTAATGGTTCGGTCGTTTTACAACTACATTTATTCAAGGGATATCTGATGTTGAATGCTTTTGTGGTTGCTCATACCAATCCCGCAAGCTCGTGCTCGTCCGATTGTGCTCGTTCCGATTGTCTTCAACTCTTCCAATCCGTTTGACCTTGAAGACCACAAAAATGTTTCGCTGGTAGAAACAGTTTCGAGGAAGGACAACAACGCAACGGTAGGTACAGTCACAGCCTTAAAATCTGTTTGGCTTGCTGTCTAGTGGTCTACCCATCCTGAAGACTTCAACCGGGCGGGTTTCTACATCAAGCAATTTCAAGATATCCTCAACCTGTCTTTCCGCGTGCCTTTGTCTTTCTGCCGCGGGTAGTTTCTTGTCAACTTCTTCGATTCCGTACATGTCCTTTTTCTTTTATCCTCCAGTTCGCTTGGAAAAGAACAGATTCTGGAAATAAAGTCATTAACTAACGGACACTCAGGAGCCTTTTTCCTAATATCTCGTGGATTTTAATCGGAAGAGCTGAACATTCACTATTCAAAGAACTGTTTATGTTGTTAGTAGAATTAGGATCAGTCTGAGTATTCGGAACCTGTGAAACCTGGGATAGACGAGTTCGGACCACTATGGAGGAAAAATCGACACGATCGTTCACGATGGTTTCACGCGATGATGATATTGTGTCAATGAATCCTAGCCCAGTCATTATGTGTGCGTTGACCGATTGGGAAGGTGCTGCGCCTGTCCCTTTTCAGTGAAGAAAAACAAGCGTTGACTTTTGAGAAAAAGAACAAATCCTGATCTGCGCCTTGTGCTCGCTCGCTTCCCTTCTCGCCTAAATTGGAGGAAACGATCAGCGGAACGTGAAAAAAAAACCAAGAACGAAACATAAGAAATGAACAAACTCGAGGAGAAATTTTATGTATTTATTTATTCATTACATCACAGGAGATGTGCTTGATACCGATAATAATTTATAAGACAAAAGGAGGATATGAGCGAGGAAAGTGTTGAGTGTATGCAAAAAAAGGTATGAGATCTTATCAGTATTGATTAAAACACCCATGTTTCACTACGTCATGCTGACAAGCGTTACCAGCTTTTTCTTTCGGTACGTTAGCAGACATCAGCTGTGCGATTAGCTAGCAAGCACGCTCCGCGGCGGATTCTGCATTTTAAGAATCTCTTTGAACTAGTACGTAGCGCGGGCGCTGTAGGGAGCACTTAATTGTTATACATTTTTTCATTATGTCTGAAGTCTACATTTTGCTGACCTATCAAGCACGCGCCGCGGCGGGTTCTGTGTCGCGAGAACCTCTTTGAACTGGTATGTACAAATGAAAAAAAAAACAGCAAGATAACCCACTAGAATGAAGAAATCAGTAGGAAATTTTTGGATTGGCCAGTCAAGTTCTGGGTTGGAAAGGATGGGTACAACAACGTTGTTTTAGGTGAGCTTACTTCCAACATAAGGGATATGATTACGCGTCGACTTGATCACTTGTAGTTCAACCTACTCTGAGCACATTGAATCAATATGGTTTTTTGAAATCGTTTATGCGCGATAACCATGGTATAACATAAAACCTCCTCTGAATTGGTAGGAGCGTACCCATATGCTGATCGCGCCTGCCGTTTTTATCCCGTACGCTTTTGCTATTTTCTTGTTGAAAATGGAATTCCTTCCCACTTCCTACAATATTTCACCTAATCTCTAGAAAGGCGTCAAGCGTATATGCCATTTGTGACCATCATATGAAATAACCCTTGCAGGTAAAAGTGATTTTCCCCATTCTATGAGGCAGACCAAATGGAATAGCGGAGTTTTCAAATCTGTTGTGTACCATTAAATCTCGCACGCCTCACCTCTTGCGAACTGCGGGACCAATACGAAATCAGCGCTTAGTATTCTTTGAAGGGATTACCAAACGAAAATAACGCATAGATAATTTATATGCCTTGTATTTTGGGGATAGTAGCAGACGCAGATGTAGTACAAAGGTGGGAAGCAGCAGGATCCTAGCATGTGAAGAACGTTGCGTGTTATGATTATGAACTGAAAGGAAATTGAACGGAGTTACAACAAGCATTCAATGAAAAAGGGTGGCCATGTGGATATCTAGTACTAAGGGCAGACCATTTTTCCTATCTGGTGTTTTAATGCTGCGGTGGTGTGCAATTCTGGTATGTGCAGCCAACTTCACACCTATGTGAATAGTTCTTAGAATAGAACTTGAGGCCCACCATAGGAGATTGCACTAAGTCTCTGCTCATACCTCTTATTCTTCTTGATTATCTCCATACTCTCCTGATAGTATAAAATATGCCTTCCAGAAACTGATCGATCCTTCCATATTCATCACATTGCGAGAAAACGACTGGAGAGACAACCATCAAAACAGGATGATTATATGGTCCGTCGAATCAATACATCATCCTGATTTCGGGAAAAACTACCCCAGAGGAGGGTCGCAACGGTAGCAAATCATTTTTTCAACTCCTAAACCCCAGCTGCTCTCTTTGACGTATACCATAATGGAAAACTAAAGCAAATTAAATTAAGTAATTTCAGACTGACTGCTAGGTCGCAGGTGATGTCTTTTCTGATACTAGGGTCAGTAATTGGTTTCATACTCTATACTTATCTTTCTCATGTTATTATGATGAGGAAGATCAATCGGCAAATGAAGGCCGCCCAACTAAGAGAACTCGTCCAAAGGTGGGTTTATACGACAGATTGCAGTGAGCTGCCAGGCGTTTTTTTCAAAGTTGGTGTAATTTCTGATTAAGTTCACTATTTGTTACAGATCTGCGATGATTATGGCGAGTTCCGCTCAACACAATCAGCTCAACCTCTGCGAGCGGAGGCGCTCTCTCATCAACATGTTCAAAGGCTTCAAATTGTAAAGTCAAATTTACCTCGCCACCAAATTTGCTCAGTACTTTCCTTACTGTTAGGAATAATCTAGATAGGTGAGCGCTTCCTGCAATAATATTTAATCTTTTCTTGGCTTATAAAAATGAACTGCGGATCATCTCACGGGACGTGAAAAATTATGTGACCAGTCTATGCCTCAAATAGAACAGAATAAATTTCAGAGTACATCTAGAGAGCAAAGGAACGTATTGAAAGTGCACATACGCAGGATGAATGATAAGAATTGTCCCACTGCTCTTCCGTAACATCCTGCGTCTTCTCCAATATTACCTCAATTGATGTATGTATAATTATTCCTTTCAAATGTTTGAGGTGTATTGGGTGTTAACATGAGTCCCTGTATGATATAATCAACCTGTTGCGTAAGTTCTGCTCCGAAAATTTTGCATATCTCGGGTCTTGAAACTGAATTGTACAGTAGGAGAACACCTCAACCATACTTCTAACACTACTTCCATTCACGGGGTTCAATTTTCAATTCATTCATTCCGTATTTTGTTGATGTGATGATGAGAAACAAATATTTCCAATTTCTTATTCGCCTCCAAGTTTCAGTTTCGTCGCCTTGTTTGTTTAACGGGATTGCAGGCCCGAACATAGGTGTTCTCCAGGGCATGTTGCGTCTCATAAAGTGGACGATAAGCAAGTATGAGCCATTGTTAGCTATGGTACTTGTATAAAAAATTGGACGAGCCTGTAAATAGTGATGAAGTGACATAGCGGAGGCCTTTGGAAATGGAGATGATCACCACGACGAATCCATTGAAGAGTTTTAAGGGAGTGTGATGGTCGAGACAGGGCGATATCAAGAAATTCAAAAAAAAAGAAACCATCCCTTACCACGCTTTTAACCTAGAATGTGAACACACGTGAACTGCAGAAAAAAACGAGTACATCAGTTTGCTAGGTCAGCAGGTTCCATATGAGGGGAACAAAAATGGAATAGGAGAGCGCTTCACTGAATTTTCAGCAAATTCGAAAGCTCGCTTTTTTCCCGCAGTATAATTATCGGGTACGAGTCTTGCACACCACTCTCAAGCAGGATCGGCGTGTTTCTATCAGACATGTGCGCAATTACGATTTGCAGTTTACAGCCATCTTTTTGCAAGTTTTTTTTTAATGATTTCGATTTTTGGCTCAAATTTCATAACGAAATTGTAACGCACAAGAAAGGAATCTCGTTTGTGCGGAGGGTGTAATACGCATAATTTGTCTGTGTTCGCATTTAGCACCAGTGTGGAGAATGAGATTGCGAAGTGTTACTTGTGGTTTCCATTATTTAAAGGCAGCACCCACAGAAATATTTGACTTTAAGATCTCGGCATTTTTGGAAGGTATGGAGGGTACTCAACACCTTCTTCAAGACAAACCGTTCCTTTAGCACTAGAAACACTGTTTTTTGAAGTTCATAATCCCATTACTTCCAACAAATGTGGACGAGTTGCGCGAGTCATGGGATGAGGACCGATAGCAAAAGATCGATAGATCAGTCTTTTTCAGAGTGCGGATCTTCGTGAAATGAGTTTTTTTTTGTTGAAACCAAAACATTACGGAATTCGCTAACTGAGAAGGAACGGGAGAAAATTAAAGATTCGACAGAAACTAGCTTTCATAGTAGTTCAATTGACCTAGAATGCTAATGAAAAAGATTCGCAGTTACTAGAAGCAAAAAAGAGAAAATTAGGGAAATTGGTGTGGTTCCGAGGGCATAATGAGAGAATTCACTTTAGAACGGCGGTGGTTTGGTAAATATATCAGCTGACAATCGATCCTTCTCGCGCCCCAAAAAGATCTCGGTGCTTTAATGCAACCGAATGCTACCGAGAGATTACGTACAATCAGCCGAGAAACAAGTCCGTCTGGTCGTAGGCGATCTTGTCGTAAGTAGGGGAAAGGACACCTTCAGTGCAGCTTGTACAGCGAAAGTACTCTCCAAGTCCAAGGTTTTTCAAAACCTTCAGAATGTTCACAACGAAATTTTCCGTGGGTGTTCCTTCTAAAGATGGCGTCTCCTACCAAATTTATTTCCGAGAATTCTGTAGCGAGCATCTGATGGAATCGTGAAGATCAAAGGTTCACAAGAAGTGCCGCAAGAACAGCAATAGCAACATTTGTGGCTCTTCTCCTAATGATGTTAAGCTACGCAGCGGTTACAACCTGTCCACCAAACCTCTTCAGTTCATCAAAAATTTTCATCCCGCTACAGTTGAAGTCAGGAGAACAATGAAAAACAATGAGTAGCACCCGTAAATAATAATCATAAGGTAGCCGCTATACTCCTCGAGGAGTATCGCACCCTGCGTCGCCGTCGCCGGCTACGACGGCCGCCAATGTTGGGGGAAGCCGATCGCCAATATTGGCAACCAATCGATACGCACCGATGTCACAGTCGCCATCGCCAGTCGCCGGCGACGGCGACGCAAGGTGCTACATTCCTCGAGGACTATAGCGGCAGTGTAAAGTGCGAGGAATGATCCCTTTCTGAGCTGCGCCCCCATTTCAAGTTCATTTGACACTGAATGCATATTTGTATTATACAATGATTTGCAGGGGACATTCAATATGCTGAGTCAACGCCTCATCTTTCAGTCTTTCCGACTCTAATTCACTTACCTCGAAGTGAACAAAGGCTTTGTTCGCACGGAAAGGGGTGGGACCAATGAATCTAATTGACTCCAGAAACACTGGTCATGTAGAAGCAAACTCTTTCTACACCAGCGATAAAGGATACTTCTCTTAGAACGCTGGAAATATCAAAAAAAAACATTGTATCTTCATCATAGTGGGTCTTTTAATGTTCGTATCACTTCCCGAAGTTTAATCGCAGCACCCGCTCAAATGTTCGTGTTCAATATTTTTCCATTGTAGATCTTGGGGCTTTGACGGAACCGCGACTGTCTAAAGAAGCGCGAAACCGAGGTGTTGTTCCCTTTCCGACTAATCGCGCTCCGTTTGACAATCGCAGGCCCTGCCAGGCTGAAGTCAAACGCGCTTGTACGAGTGAGCAAGGCAACTGTGTCCGCGCGAGGTGAGTGTGTTCAGGACTTCGATTTGTATTTCTTCACAAGTAAATCGTGATTCTTTGTGTTCGTTCGATAATTGTGATACGTTGACAATGAATGTCACTGCTGGCAGTTCAACTCGGAGTCGAGAATTCCGGTGGATGCTGCCTCTGACCTGATTAGTGTTTCTGGAATTAACATGATCAATGATTGCATCTGCTTCCGTGCCAACCAAGCCATCATCCCTACGGGTAGGTAAAATGGTACCAGAGGGGTCTGGAAGGATGGAACGATGAGTCGTTATATTGACAGCTGCAAGAAATTCACTGTACAGGGCCCGTACGCGTTCAATACATCTACGATTATCAGAAGAAGTCGAATGCATGGTGCAGCCTCCGAGATTTTGTGTAGCACATGGAAGCATGACGTTCTTTAGCATGTCAATGTATACATACCGGCCCATGATGCCGTGAATGAGGTGGAAAGGGTCAACTCTAATTGAGCTGAAGCATCCCCATACAACAACTGATTCGCCACCATGCCTAACGCTTGGGACTTGATACTCGATGTCGAATCCCTTGCCCTTGGGACGCCTCACATACCTTACGCCATCACTTCCGAACAATATGAACTTGCTCTCATCAGACCAGAGCACTCTACTCCACTGCTAGAGTGACCAGTCAAGGTGAGCTCGTGCAAAATCGAGTCTCGTCCTACGATTCCTCTCGGATATCAGGGGTTTGCGAGCTGGTCGGCGTGCATTCAGTCTAGATTCACTCAGTCGTCTTCTTACACTCCACACAGAAACGAAATTGTCATTATACTCACAAATTCTGCGGTGAGGTGATGGTTGCAGTTGTGGGGCATTTTCTTCATGCTCGTAGCGTTTGACGATCCTCGAAATCGTCGATTTGTGGAGATCAAATTGATCCGCAAACGCATCAATAGTCATCCCTTGCAAGCGACCCTTCACTACAGCTTCTCTTTCGGAATTTGACATCCATTTCTGTCTATTTTCGCTCGACATAGCCTGAACCGTTCACCGTAGTCTAGATCAGTGGTTGAAACCCAAGAAGATCCGTTCCAAAAAAACTCAAAAGTTCCATCGAGTCGCAGCATGGTGCGCGACTGATTCTAAAAATCAATATTTTCTGAAGCCGCATTCCATAGTACGATCACATAAACTACCCCTCTGTGACTGTATTGAAGTGTAGAACAAAATCTTGGTTGACCGCATCAGCTAATAACGCCTGTTATAAAAGCTACAGTAAACTAAAAGTTGCAATCTTTTTGCTCGCTACTGTACGTCCGGTTGGTGATGAGTGTGCAAGTATTTCTGGAAAACATGTTTGATCCTTCTCGACCATTACATATCCAAGCCAAAAGTCACATTGCTAAAAAACTCATATAAATTTTTTTTAATTCTTAAGAAAGCAAAAAATTTCACTTCTACCAACATGAAAGCATATCCAATAAACTCATTTTCTACACGGTGATGCCCCGCAGTTTATGTATATGCGGATTCATTAAGGACAACGTTCTGAAAAAAGCATAGAAGCCTCTCACAATTTGAACCTATAAATCGAATATTGGTAAAGTAAGTGAAAACAATCAAAACCAGACATTTGCAGTCTCGCCTACTGCTTTACAGGCGCTTCAGTTTGGTCCTTCGGATGTCCTTGATGCCAGTCTTCCATAACATGAATCTTGCACTTCTCCTGGAGGTCAAACTAACAGTGATCTATCACTCTTAAAGATAGAACCTTACATCTTTCAGTCTAGCTTGCTGATCTATAAAAAGTAAATCAATTCTGATTCGATTATGAAAACAACCAAAAGAGAAAAACAGAAAAAAAGGATCTTGATATGCATTCTCCCTCCTCAGGAAGAACTAAATTGTCTGAATCCTAGTTCCGATGCATGAGACGTTCGAGACCATCATGAAGGAACACACTCATTTATGTGAAAGTTTTTTTCAGAAATTACAGCTGTAGCATTAAACTTCAAAAAGTTGGTTAGAGTAATCCTATCAGGCGATTGATCGCAAGGCCTGTTAGATTACAGACTATCACGGTCGGGAACTGTTCACTGCCACCGCCCCATGCTTCTTTGAATCAATTGATACGCGCCTTCACTTGCTCCCGAGATCATCCTAAGTGTATTTCCAATAGGTTGAAAGCAGATCGAGGAAACCAATGTGCTACGGATAACTGTTTAGGTGGTAATAATTTAGCGCATGAAATGAGGGCTTACGCACGCAGAAATCACCATTGCGGTTCCTAAGACTAAAGTACAATATAAAATGAGATTTACTGCTGATTATTTCATTAATTTCTGAAAAAAAGTCACCATAATTTCCTCGGCTCGCTTCTCCAATACCGACTTGATCATTCAGACTGTCTATTTTCCTCAATAAATGCTAAGACAACCTAAATGGCAGCAATTGCAGTTCTTTAACCGATTCTCCCCTGAATAATTTCAATACTAAAATTAAATTTTCTGTTGAAAGTTCAGCACAGTTCTTATGTTGGCCAGCTAAGATGTGAAAGCTTCTGACGAACACCTCATCTTTAGAGAAATTTATAACAGGTAGAGAAGTGGTGCATAGCCGTCTTGGCTTTGTGGCCAGACAGGGTAAACTTCATCCAGGTATGATTTCTGATGATCACAGCTAATATGATGCAAAAAGAATAGTAGCGTGGCTCAAAAGAAAGATCACTCATGGAAAACTCAACCATATGCGATTTCAGATAAGCGTATTTACAGCATCCTTGTTGGCTCGAATTGCGTTGTTAACGGAGTCGAGCAAACGGCCCTTTCTTAAAAGACAGAGATTATCAAAATGAAGCGTAAATTATGCCTACCATATTTTATAAGAATAACTTCTTAAAACACTTTTCTTTTTCACTTCAGCATTACAGGAAACGTGGAACATACAACTAGAAGCACGATGTGCACTAATATAGAAGTTTAATGTTTCTCACCGAATAAATACACTGGAATATTTTTAAAAAACCATACTTTGAACTCAAATTATTCTCATTTCTTTTTATTTTCGGGACACATTAGAGGGTAGACTAGTGCTAGAAAAACATTAGCAAACAACCCCAAGCCGTGTAGAAAAGCAATATTGAAAACTGACAAGCTGTTAGGGCTCTACCTCGGTCTTACACAGATTCCATCAAAAAATTATCCATAATGACAACAAATTCTCTGTACAAAACGAAAGAAAGCTTTTTATCTGGTATAACATTTTCCAAAAATATTGATATCACTAATGTTGGTTTAGAGTAACTTATCCAGTATGTAAGGGCATCTCATGTTATTCACAATTCCATTTGCGATCAAGCGTCGCAGAGTCTCAAGACTATGATAATCATATGAGAATAGTTGAGAACTAAATTTGGGAGTGATAAAAGATTCACACACCGGCAATCTACTAAATCAATGACTAAGATAAAATTAATTTAGAAAAGTCAACAGAAATTAAAAGAATTAATTAATTAATTGATTAAGGTAGGTAACAAAAATATCTTTTAAACATACGACTTCTTCAATTCCTATCACTTCACAATAGCTTTCGATTGGTTAGCATTCCGTTACCTGATGCTGAAGCATTCCCTAAATGCTTTCGGTATTCTAGACGAAAATACTCATACATACACCAAGGATTCAAATTGCAGCAGTCTTTTGTTTCGACGATACCACATAATCCGTGCCCGCATCAGACATGTATGTGAACTCGCTGGACTTCCATACAACAACGGAGTCATCCGGGTTCATGAGATGGAGCGAAGTTTTCATGATCTAAGTATATGTCTGCTTGTTCAATTCAAATCGATGTAATTCTTTCGAGAAGAGAAAAATTACGAGAATACACATGTGATTAATGAAACCTTAAGCACTTGATAAGAGGTAATATTAACACTGTAAGTGCCATTGTCAATAAGTTAATAAAGTAACAGTCAACAGTAACAGAAGCAAATATGATCTCGTGATGGTCTACAAAATCGTATGTGGAAAGGTTAATCTCCCAATCAGTAAATTTTACACAGTTACCCCTCATGTACAAGAGGTGGTTCATTCAAGATCACTTTTCAAACACCAAAGGGCTCTTTACGGTCTTCCTTCTTTACGCAGAGAGCTGGATCTATTTTCCTTAAATTCTCGAAAAAATGCGCCCTTCCATGCTCTCTAGCACAATTTAAAAGACTGGTAGACAGGTTCCTCAATGAATTTGCTTAGTAGTTTGTTTTCGTCCTTCATTTGTTTAGTTTAGTTGTCGCGTTTTGTCCTTGTTTTCATTTTGACATCTGTTTGTATTGATTTGCGTGGTTTACCCACGTACAAATAAATTAATAAATAGAAAACAGTTACCATAGGCTTTTTGGAAAAACATGCATACACAAAGTACAACAAACATCGACTTCCAGGGGAAGTTAATGAGTTCACTTCTAAGAAAGCTCACCAAGCTTTCCCTGGCTTTCTCCTGCAACAACGGCCCTATCTATTCAGATCCGCTATCCGCATAAATATACGTTAACGAGATCTAAAAGGTTGTAGCTGCAGTACCACATCCTAATGTCACCTACAAGAATTCTATAAGCTTGAATAACATATACCTTCCATTTTGCACAACTCTTGCACTGTCGGGGCGGGGCGGGGGGGGGGGGGGTGAAGTTGCGGTAGCCATTTTTCAGAAAAAGAAGAATTCGCACGGATATTGAATGTCATCATGACTTATAATAAAGCGCTTCGTCTGTCTGCCACGTGTATGTGTGTGAAACGAAATGCACTGATTGGTCAGTGATGGTGAATATGAGATAACATATAATAAAAGGAAAGAGACGGGTGTGGTGAGGTTCAGAAAATGAGAGGGAGCACTGATGGATAGAGAAGCGTATAGCGGTGGGTCAACCACTGTTTGGAGTGC